>MJUU01041351.1:192315-204666 GCA_002080025.1 Modiolus philippinarum
AATACACCAGTCTATATATTGCGTACTAAAACGAAACTATTTTAAGTTCATTAAACATGCTTGCTTTGTTTACTTCCGCTGGTTTTCACCTGTTCTATTTTTAGCATTATATCGAGTCGATAATCAATTTCGTGTAAACGTCAAAATATGTATGTCTACTGCTGAACCAGGTAATCAACATGTTAAAACGTTTTCCATATACACTCGACCGTATATAAAACATGATATACATATAGACAATAAAGTAAACCAAAAGTGTACTTACCTTTCATGTTGTTTATGCTGTCCATATTTACATGTTTACAACATGATGTCCAATTTCACACTTTGTTTTGCTACAGATCTAGTGTCAATTCCAAATATGCTTACAATTAAATACGTAAAGAATTGTATCATATACATAGAAAGTTTTTCTGGAGTAAATATACATGTCCTTTTTAACTGTTCGTGCTATATAAATGTAAAACAGCAAGTCGTATCTAAAATGTACATGCCCGTTTACGTACGACTATCCACTGAATTGTTTGTGGCTTACACTATGAAATCCATGAATTTCTATCAACGTAGTAGGTTAATCATTACACACATTATTACGTATGATTTTTTCTACTTATGGTTTCAACTCGCCTCTATTATTCCGATTATACTTGAAAAATCTGGTGGAAAATATCGAGAGACAAAAATACAAAACACAAGGTCACCAACTTCTTCAATCAATCGTGCAATGATAACAATATCGATTTTTAGGTCACACGAGTGTGTATATTTAGATAAGAGAGAGGTCAGACGTACTTTTAGATTGTTAAATACATGTGTTCGTTATGATAAAGATGTTATGTTTAATATTTTTACCAAGTATATGTATGTTATTTTAATAATTATAATGTTAGAAAAATGTTTGTATACAGATGAATATTTCATAATATATGATATATGTAAATTTTTAAAATGAAAAACACAAATATAGTAAATCTATGTTGTCTCAATGTAAATGGTATAAATAACAGGGAAAAGAGAAATCGTGTTATTGAATGGCTAAAAATGCAAAAAAGTGATATTTGTTTTCTTCAAGAAACACATTTTGATAAGGAAATCGAAAAAGAAATAAAACAAACAACTAACTTCGAAATTTTTTGTAGCCATTAATCAACTGCGAGAAGCGGAGTCGCTATTTTTGTTAAAAAATCATTAAATTATGAAATAATAAGTACACATAACGATACTGAAGGTCGGATCATTTTGATTAATGTACAAATTGACAGTACTATTTTTTACTTTTGTTTGTCTATATGCTCCAAACTGTCGAACTTCTAGAAATACTTTTTTCAAAAAGGTTAATGAAATGATAAAGGAACATGGGATAGGAATACAAGTGGTAGGGGGGGATTTTAATGATACATTGAAACCAGTTGACAGAAAGTCTAAAAGACAAGAAAGTCAAATAGTTCAACCAGTTAACGGTTTAAAAATACTTATTAAAAATCACAATTTTATTGATTTATGGAGATGTATGAATGAAAATAAACAACAATTTACCTGGCGGAGAAAAGATAATACACAGGCAAGTAGAATAGATATTATTTTGATAGATTCGGACTTTAAACATTTAGTAGAATGTTGTAAAATTAAGCCAGCGGCTATACGTTCTACAGATCACCAAAGTATTTTTCTACAATTCAAAACTGGCATAAAAGGAAGGGGTAATGGGTATTGGAAAATCAATAATTCTATTCTTCAAGATACGGATTATAAAATTTTAATAAACAAATTAATCGAGGAGTACTTAGCAGACGTAAATGATAAATTAATTGATCGTAGATTACTATGGGATGTACTTAAAGTAGAGATAAGGGAAGAAACTCTTGCATATTGTAAAAATAAAGCAAAGTCAACAAGGGAATGCTGTCGTGATTTAGAAAAAAAAAACTTAGAAAAAAAATTAAAAGATAAGGATGAACTTCAAGTGGAAGATGAGACTTTAACTTTAGAAATCAACTGTTTGGAGAATGAAATTGCTACAATATATGATGAAAAGGGGAAGGGAGCTCAGATTCGATCAAGAGAAAAGTGGGTTGAGTTAGGGGAGAAAAATAATGCGTATTTTCTAGGGTTAGAGAAAAAAAGGCAGATAAAGAAAACAATTGATAAGTTATACGGAGAGGAGGGGGAAATTATAGAAGATCAAGGGAGGGTATTGTCACAAATCAAATTATATTATGAAAAATTATATACAACTAAGTCACCAGACAGTGTCTTAAGTCAACAATATATGATTGATACTGAACTAGAAAAAGAACTTGAGGATGCGGACAAAATTCTATGTGATGGAAAAATTACCGAAGAAGAAAGTTCAAACGCTATATTTAAAATGAAGTTAAATAAAGCACCGGGTTTAGACGGTTTAACTGTAGAATTCTACAGAACATTTTTGGATAAACTTCAACATTTTCTCATTTAAACTCTTAACAGTGGGTACGACGAAACTTGTTTATCATATTCACAACGAACAAGTATTTTGTCTCTAATATTTAAAAAGGGGGATCCGTTGTCTTTGGACAACTATCGTCCTATTGCTCTACTTAACGTTGACTTAAAGTTATTGTCATATATCATAGCACAGAGACTAAAGAAAATTTTACCAAAAGTTATTAATGAGGACCAAACAGGGTAGGTCAAGAATGGATTTATTGGGTTTAACTTACGTCAAATCCAAGATATTATAGACTATACAGAAAGCTATAACATAGAGGGAGCAATCATATTTATAGATTTTACCAAAGCCTTTGATTCGGTTGAATGGGAGTTTATGTTGGTAACTTTAAAGCATTTCGGATTTAATGAATCTTTCATACGTTGGGTTAAAACGCTCTATACAGATATTCAAACTTGTGTTATGAATAATGGTTGGGTGTCAGAAATTTTTAAAAACTCAAGGGGAATACGTCAAGGGTGTCCTTTATCAGCTTTATTATTTGTTTTGTCTGTAGAAATTATGGCTCTACGACTAAGAAATAATAAAGATATTAAAGGAATTACTATTAAATTGGATAATAGGAACCACAGTATAAAAATTTCTCAATTAGCAGATGGCACAACTCTGTTATGTAAGAATAAAAATGATATAGACATTGCCATGAATGAAATTGAAATTTTTGGAACATTTTCTGGTTTAATTTTGAATCGTTTTAAAACTGAAGGGATTTGGGTTGGAAAGTTGAAATCATGTAAAGACAAAGTCTCAGGAATCAAATGGGAGGATAAACCTATCAAAGCTTTGGAGGTATATTTTGGAAACAATCAAGAGGAATGTGAAAAAGTAAATTGGGATTCCAAACTTAATAAAATGAATATGTTATTTACATCTTGGAGAAGGAGAAATTTAACATTGATTGGCAAAATCCTAATCATAAAAACTTTAATTTTGCCACTTTTTACATTTTTGGCATGTTCTTTTATAGTACCTGACTACTATTGTAGAGAAATTGAAAGCAAATGCTTTAAGTTCATTTGGGATGACAAACCAGATAAAGTTAAAAGAAATCTATTAATTAAACAATACAGGGAAGGGGGATTATTATAAAAAGCTATTTTATATCACTGAGGGCAATGTGGGTAAGTAGATTAGTCAGTGAAGGGGTTCCAAATTGTAAAGTTATTCCTCTCAAATACTTTCATATAGTTGGACGCGATTGGTTAATTTTCTGTTTTAACAACAATGGGCAAAAAGACATAGAGTATTTAAATAAAATACCATTATTTTATAAAGAAGTAATAAAATGTTGGAATAAAGTGGGAGGAGGCCAAACAAATTTACCTGGTACATTTACAGAAGTTAGAAAACAAATTATATGGGGGAATAAATTTATCGTTTTTCAAAATAAAACTATTGTATTTGAAAACTTGATTAAATCTGGTTTAATATATGTAAATTATATAATAAACGAAACGGGGAACATATCTGAGGACTTTATTTACGAAAAATTGAAATATAAATCAAATTGGATTGCAGAAATTAATGTACTAAAAAAATCAATACCAAAGAAATGGATTGATGCGTTAAAATCAGAGAGTTCAATCAAAAGTTCCGTTAATATATTAAAAGATAAATTAATATGAAAAAGCAATTACATTGAGACTTCAAAATTGTCAAACAAATTGTTTTATAATACACTTATTGAAGAAAAGGGAGAAAAATCTATTGGTATAAGCAAATGGATAAGATTATTAGAAATGACGGAGATACCAAATGTAAAACAATTATATATTTTCATTTTTGATTTTTTAGATGAAAACAAATTAAAAATATTTAGATGGAAATTACTTCAATTTGTTCTTCCAACACAAAAACTTTTATTTCAATGGAAGATAAAAGATAATTTAGTATGCAATTTTTGTAAAATAGAGGAAGATTATGAACATTATTTTATAACCTGTAAATTTTTAGAACATTTTTGGACGAAAATTTATGAAGTTATGTCTAAAGTCAAATTGAAATTTCCAATAACACTTAAACATATAGTGTTTGGATATAAGATGACAGATGACAACTATTTTGATTTAGATTATTTTCTCACAATTATTGGTTTCTCTATTCATAAAGCTTATTATATTTCTGAGCAGGCAACCAAACAATTTAATGTTTATCAAATTTTTGTAAATGAATATAGTAAAAGACTTAGAGTTAAAAAAGGAAAGAGTTATTTGCTTAAAGCAATACGGGATAATATTTAATGCAGTGTTTGTTTTTCTTAATTATATATAGTATTTATTATTTCGATCAATGTGATAAAATTGTAGTTAATTTTTTTATTTCTATTAGTCTATATACGTTTATCATATTTAAACACTGATTTCTGCCCTGGGTGATCAGTGACTAGTTCACAGGGTTCATCAAGAGATGCTTGGACTCTTGATTTAAAATGTAACAAGACTATTTGTGGAAATAAAAATATTATCTTGCTGTTAAAAAAAAAAATTAAAACTAAAACCGAACAGTTGAATATACATACAATCTTGCCAATTAGTTGTTTTGCTTGTTGGCAGTTAACTCGCTCTTTAATATAGCACGCGAGATACGCCCTTCCTAATTACGCATTCAATATTATGAATTTATACAAGTCAAGTAAAAAATGCTAATGTTATACAGGTAGAATCGATCAATAAACCTGTCCCCACCATCAGTTTGTGACGTGTATATCTGTATCAGCTTCTATGTTAAAAAAAGCAATATGTCATCTGATGTGGACAGAAACAGACATCATATATATGTACATTCGTTGTCCATGTTTGTCTTTTGTAATTTTTTTCTAGTGCGGTTCCCTGGTGGATTGTGGCATCTGATTGTGGTTTTCGGTCATTGTAAGTGCTTCCTGTTATCTTTCTTATATTACTTCATACGCAATGTAGCATTTTGACTATTTTGTTATCTTTTTACAAAGGAACATCAAGGCAAAGAATGAATCAGTCACAACATCGCTGCATTTGATTGGTCATGAAGGTCGGGAAGGGAGACATTTATTGAATCGACCCTAAGTATTTTTCTGGACATTTTGATAGCAGACAGGCCATTCAAAGTCTAGATCATCTGAAATTGATGCTACTGGACCTAGTAATGCATGTGTATAAGCATGTTCTGTTTTGTATACGATGTGAATTGAGTATTGATAAAGAGGGTAGAATGTTGGTACCAATACCATGAACTTGAACATCAGAGATAAGAAAACAAAATTGATTTCAGATTAAATCACATGGACTAGAATATAGAATGAGAGAATAAACGATTTAAAGCGCTCGTTTACAAATATATAATTTATATTATGCCGCTAAAGAGTTGGCGGTTAGAAGATTAAATTTTCATTTCGTTTTTAGGTTTTCCTCTGATATATTTATTTCGAGAACTTTTTTATTTTATTCGAGATTGTTTCATTTGTCATTTCCCTTCTGTTGTCGGTGTAAAACTGTGGCTATCCTGCAACAAGCTACTGTAGGACTTTCGAGTCAACTGTTGTCACTGAGCAAGTTCTTTTATTAGACAAGAAAATGAAAACATTTAAATTAACCAGAGTTTTTAATACATCCTCAATATTTATGGTCATGTAAGCTTTGTCAAGTTTGTACTTGAAATCATCCATAAGGCGTTCTTTTCTTCTGTTCTTAATGTAGTTTATCTTTATTTACGTGCAGGTTACATTTTTAGTTAAACATATTGCATGTGGCGAATGTTATGGTACACGTCTAAATGTTTGGTTCTATTAGAATATATGTCAGCTTTTATATCTATTCAGCTGACCAGAAATCCAGTACAAATAGAGAGGCACCCATTTTCGCTACGCAAGAGCTCGATCATATCCCAAAGTCCAAGAACTACCTGTAGCCGGTATTTTATCTACTTTGCAATTTGTAAACTTTACATCAAAATAGTATATGAAAATTAATATCAATTTTTAGTACATTATATTTTATATAATTTATTTAAAGTTCGAATTTACTGAATTTGCATACAATACACAGAATAGACATCGCTGACTTTATAGCACACAATTATTGATAACTACCTGTCCTGACCCGTAGGCATGGCATGGTTGTATGTTGTAAATCCAATATGCAGCATATTAATGAACTGTATATTTTTACCTTGAAACATGGAATTCCCTCAGTTAAAACCCACTAATAAATTATCATTTAAAAGTAAAAAAAAGTCATTTAACTCGAAATTAGGGCTTTCAGGTTAAATTAAAAAAATATTAGATATTAAAAAAAATCTATTAGAAACAAAAAATTCAGTACTTCAAGCCCTTATAATAAAGAGTTATTGTATATTTGATAACCATAAAAAAGAAGAAAAAAAAAGATCCTTGTTAACAAAAAATTGCCCTAAAAATGCATTTCTGACAATTCATCTACACCAGGACAAAATTAGCAATCTGTATGCTCCTTCCTGTTAACAATCGGGCTACAAGTTTTGGAATGACTTAGTCAGAGACATAATTATATGTCTCTGTCTTGATATCTTCTTTGTTGGTTAACTTTGAGTTTGAGACAGTCGGTTTTATAAGTTCTTCATATACCTTTGTTTGTTGTACATCCACCTACTTTTAAATAAAATTTACTTGGCTTGTCGTTTTGAATATTGTATAGCAGATTTCTGGTCGAGTTAAACCAAATTTGGTAGTCGGGTGATATAAAGAAGAAAGAAGGAAGAGCGTTTGCTTCTTTTCTTTTTTCTGTTGTGCAACCAGGAACGTTAGAAATTTCGACAGCAACCTGGGTCAGAGACGTAATATTCGTCCTTATGCATACATAATACATGTAAATTCATTCAAAATCCAAATTCTGCAATTTGACAGTTCTCGTCAACTTATGTCTTATCATTTAACATATGATGGTTTCAGTCTTCGCAGAATATAGAGTTTTCTTGCTAAAGCATGTCTAGTACCAGTGAAGAAGAAAGTGCCGCGGCTGGTTAGCGGGCCACTCTCTTCCACCCCATTCTTCTCCTTTCTACCACCTGTCAACTCATTATCTCGCACCTCTTTATCCCAAAATTCCCACAAATCTTTAAGCTTTCTACAGCCTTAAATCCCATCTTCTCCAATATCCAGGTTTACAGGACCCTTTTACAGGAGAGGTGTCTCATTCTCTCGGAAAGAAGGTCGTACAACTGCATCCCTGCATGCCAGCTGAAAATCCTGAGTGCATACATATAAAACAATACGCATCTTTCGGGTTAACCGATACGATTCTCTGTTTACATTAAAAGTGTCCGCAAGGAGGTGAAACTCAATGATGAGCTCAATGATGAGCAAATGCATAAACACGAACACAGTCTGCTTATTAAAAAAATGAACATAAGGCCGTCTGGCGAAATAGGCAGTACTAACTATTTTAAAATGAATCGTTCAATATGTTCAGCAATGTGCTTATCTACACAATTTTTTTCTTCTTTCAGTGTAAATGTTATGAAAATCGGGAGTTGGAGGGTTGCAGGAGGTCTCATCCCGGAATCCCAACTTTATTTTTACTGAATCCCGAAATCCCAAACTATAAATTTAAGGACCTGGAAAACAGATGAAATTCCGATTCCCGGTGCATTTATTTCCCAAAATCCCGGACTTATATTATAGCAAGCTAAAAAGCTTCAAATCCCGGCATCCCAAAAAAGGTCCGCTCTCTCAGAATCGAACGAGGTTTAGGCTCTTGACAATCAGTTATTCTGCATTTTGCATACTAGTATTAGAAACACAAATATAACATGTATTATGTACTTTGATATAGTCAACTATAAATAAATGAAATATATTTACCAAAAAAAAAAAAAGAAAAAAATGCATTTTGAATGCTTTATGTTACGGGTGTATGATGTTTACTCTAGTACACTACTTGGGTATATAGTACGATTGAATACGATCTGAAATAAATAAAATGATGCAATATCGATATTTTTATTTGTATGTTTTATACTTTCACGGAAAACTCTTTTATAATCTAGTGTATTTCATCCTTTAATAATGTTTCCTGGGGTTATTCATGGGTATTATTGGGTGTTTGTATTGACCGATTTTCAGGGGAACTATTTAAGAGAATTATTAAAAGAACTAAACATGATTTTCCAGATAATAGACAACTTGCCGTACTCTTTCACAATTTTGTATTCTTTATTTAAGTAACATAACCAGCTGTTGAGATGTGGATTTACTTAATTCAAACGAAGGGTGAAATTCTTGTCCGTAGGGACATTTTGGCGGTACTAGGCGACGTATTTTCTTCTCTAATTTTATTTACATGCTTAATTCTATGTTTATACGACTATTATGAACTCTATGTTTATCCCGTCGATCATCACACACATTTTTGGTCGAAATATAATAAAAGTGCGATTTTTGCCATCACTCATGCTAAAGTAATATCAGTCGTCCGCTTCGGTAGTGCCAATATCCGGTGTCGTTCCCACACGGTGGTACTACAGATAAGAAATAGGAAGCCGGTATGGGTAGAATGATGCAATATCTACCCAATTAACAAACTGTAATAAACAAGTGGTCAAAACATCACCTGTCACCCTGACCACGTGTTAATTAGCCCGAGGGCGTCATAAATCAATGTTGCAGTCACTCAAACATGTTAAACCTGTTTAAAATATGTGTGATTTCAAAATAAATAAATAAATAAATAAATAAATAATGGATTGGATTTTAGAATTTCAAATGACATACTATATGTAATTCGTTTGAAATTCGTTGAAAATATTCATCATCTGATATACATACAAACACGGCGTAAGCATTACTTGAGAATAATGATCATTTACATGTGCATTATGTAAAGAAGTGGTAGTAAAAAATTACAGTATAGAGATAGTTTAATGGAGAATTCCCACAACACTTGTTTTCATTAGTGGTGAAAGGGGGCGTACGCTCTCTACGCTCCCGTTAAAATTCACCCTGGACTGTAGTCGACAGCTAGCTTTTCGAAGTTTGTTGTTTCCTTGTACTAACCCGGCAGTGTGATACTTTTGACTGGTTATTATTTCATTTTTAATTTTTTTTCACCATTTATGAGGGGGCGGACTGGGGGCGCCTCTTTTCTTTCTCCCTCCCCTTCTGTCCTCTCTCCCGGTCTCCCTTTTGTTTTTCCCCCTTTCCGGTCCTTTTTCTCCTTTCTGCCGTCATTATTTCATATTCTCCTTTCTCCCTGTCCACCCCTTTAATTATATAGAATCATAGACATATTCTTAAATATACATGTAGATGCTTTTTTTTTATAAACCACGACAAGCACTCTCGTTTATTCCCTCAATACCACCTTGGCGGGTATTAGTACAATTAACGTTAACTAGCTCGTGCCTAATTTACAATTAAACTTCCTCAAAAAGTCGTTTATTGTTTTGTATGTTTTAAAATATTTTTCAGAAAAGGGTGCTCCAACTCTTGGGCCCTCTCCCCTTCTGAATTCATAAATGAAATATTTTATTTTCTTTGCTCATTACGCCTGGCTACCCACCATTTCATATGTTTTAATTCGTTTCCTTGTTCAGAACAGTATACAAAAATATACCGCCTGCTTTGCTATCAATGTTGATCTAAGGGGATGACCATTTGATTTTACGGGGAGGTCTTGGGCGATTTTGCCTTGAAAAATTATTTATTTTCATGAAAATCTCGAACAAACTATTAAACAATCTCGAACAAATTATTCAAAATCTCGAACAAATTATTTAAAATCTCGAACAAATTATTTAAAATCTCGAACAAATTATTTATTTTTCACCAAAAGGCATATCAAATTATTTATTTGCAACAAAGGTTTATTCTTCAAATCAAATCAAAATCAAATTATTTATTTACATGACAAGTAAGACTACAATATTTATTTTCACGGAGACCAAGATTAGAATTATCTATTTACAAAATCGCCAAAGCCCCAACCCCCACCCCCGAAAATGAAATAGTGACAAAATGTGTCCCTAATTATCCATTTCACATATTTTAATTATCAAATTGTCGAATAGTTAAATTATAGATTTATTTTCTTACAAAAATAACAGTAGCAGTTCTACATTTGTTTAAACTACCACCAAAAAGCTCGCACCTATTTTAAAATAGGCCGTTGTGCATTTGTCATTATTTGAAACGAAATAACCCATATTAACTGGTGCCGAAGTGCGTATCGAGAATTTAACTATTTATGTCAATGGCATTTAATTTCTATAAATGCGACTCGAGTAAATGCCTTATTTAAGTCAATAACAAATTGACTACAAAATGGTGCACCATTACGTAAATACGGTACATAATTGAGTCGCATTTATAGTAATTAAATAGCATTCATGCAAATAAGGAAATTATCGAAATGCACTTCGACCCCAGTGATATTTTAGTAGGCATTACATGAAAATTGGTAGTTATTTACGACGAGTATCAATATGATAAAAATGCCGTACTATCAGAGGAAGTTGTCAGGTTGATCATGATGGCATTACCCTAGTGACCTCTTCTATAACAATAAAACAGAAATATTTTAGGGAATATGCCCAGCGTTTTCTTATGAACAACAGGAAAATGGGGTTGTTACCTGTACAATTTCTGATATTTTTCTGCTTACATTAGGTTAAATTACTTAAAATAGATGTAACATATAATTTAAATCCCGTACCTTTCACTGTGTCTTCTTGGTTTCCGATGATTTAAATGATTAAATATAAATTTGACAGCTTGCGGTTTAATTTATTGACCCCGGGTGAATGAAATTAAATGAACAATGCATACAAAACGAATTGTTCGAGAAGACCGCAAAATGAAACGTTATCAATATACTTAACATTTTTATATAAATGCATATTAGATTATATAAACAGTGAAGGGTGTACTAATACTGTAGTAAACAACGGCAGTAGAATACCGAAGGAACAAAGGGGTGAAATTCACAAAAATCTAAGTCCAAAGACAGGGCAAAAACGAGAACACAGAAAACAATGACGTTAGACACAAAAACAATGACGTTAGACAGATACAAAGCACAGAACAAGAAATTACAACATTCAGAACAAAGGCATTCACAGTGTGAACTCCAGTGAAACTGAGAGTGATATCAGGTGCTCCGGAAGGGTAAGCATGTCCTGCTCTATTAACAGCACCCGTCACACTGTGAGTGATTCAATCCGGGAAAATGTCAAAGTCGATAGTCAAATCCGGGAAGACGTGAATCTAGCTGAAAATGTCTATTTTCATTTGGGATACTGACACATCATATCTTTCAATGATGCTATGGTGAGGGCAATATAATTTCTTTAGGGATGAAATTAACAAATGTTGAACAAATCCCTGACTAAGCAGCTTTTGGGATAGTGTTTTTGCTCTGTTAAAAAAATCACTGTACAAACTACAAGATCTACAGTAACGAATCAACTGTGAAATGTAAACTCCATAGGCTGGAGAGGTAGGTATATTGCTGCTAAGAAAGGGAAAGTTCACAATGGGGAAATTAAAATCATCACGCTTGTCATATATCTTAGATTTTAAACGTCCATCTTCGTCAATATACAATAAAAGATCCAGGTATATGAAGTAGGTGTTTCAGTTGTTTCTTTAATTTCAAGCTCATTTGGATAGACCTGATGTAATACATCGGTAAACGAATACCGAAGCAAGAAAAGGAAAGGGGAAATTCTAAAATCATAAATCAAACATCACGGCAACTCACAGCAACAAGATTTGAGACAGTATGACAAAGACAAAACAAATAAACAAAAGTGAACAAGAACGCCACAAAACTAAAGCACTAGCAGTGTGAACCCCTATAAAAACTGAGGTATCATCAGGTGCTCCGGAAGGGTAAGCATGATCTGCTCCACGC
>MJUU01041351.1:210193-222452 GCA_002080025.1 Modiolus philippinarum
TCTGCACATTGGTAGTTCCCTCTCCGGGATTCGAACCATCACTGTTGTGACATCTTTGGCAACACCGCCTGCACTACGTCCAGCGCCCTAGACCACGCGGCTACCTAGGCTATATAAAAATATAGTTTTCGGTAACCGGGTGATACCTCCTCGTAGGTTTAATCTAGGGTTGTAACGCAGTACATGATGTATACGTCTGAAAATCAGCCCAAAATTGTTAGGTCTGCACATTGGTAGTTCCCTCTCCGGGATTAGAACCATCACTGTTGTGACATCTTTGGCAACACCGCCCGCACTACGTCCAGCGCCCTTGACCACGCGGCTACCTTGGCTATATAAAAATATAGCTTTCGGTAACCGGGTGATACCTCCTCGTAGGTTTAATCTAGGGTTGTAACGCAGTACATGATGTATAGGTGCTAAAATCAGCCCAAAATTGTTAGGTCTGCACATTGGTAGTTCCCTCTCCGGGATTCGAACCATCACTGTTGTGACATCTTTGGCAACACCGCCTGCACTACGTCCAGCGCCCTAGACCACGCGGATACCTAGGCTATATATAAATATAGCTTTCGGTAACCGGGTGATACCTCCTCGTAGGTTTAATCTAGGGTTGTAATGCAGTACATGATGTATAGGTCCTCGTGCAGATCAGCTTTGTGTATAGCAGAGAGGATTCAATGTCTTTCGACAAGGAATGCCGCCACACAAAGTTTATAATTTTTATATAGTTGTCTGAAGTATGTGACAACTCTTCATACTATACCTGTCCAATGGATAATATCGTGAGACATTATACTGGGCTTGATGAATTATTTGTATATACGTCTGAAAATCAGCCCAACATTGTTAGGTCTGCATATTGGTAGTTCCCTCTCTGGGATTCGAACCATCACTGTTGTGACATCTTTGGCAACACCGCCTGCACTACGTCCAGCGCCCTAGACCACGCGGCTACCTAGGCTATATAAAAATATAGCTTTCGGTAACCGGGTGATACCTCCTCGTAGGTTTAATCTAGGGTTGTAACGCAGTACATGATGTATAGGTGCTCGTGCAGATCANATTATGTTACTTGTTAACAATGAACAATGGTCAAGGCTATTACACCTTAGAACATTTAGAAATTTCTAGAATTTAAATTTAGACATTAAACACATATAATTTTTTTTAGATATTTCCCTTATTTCATTTTATTAGTCATGTGATTGTCAGTTAATGGAAAATTTTCTGGAAGCATCTTGTTAAAGAATCTTCTATTCACATTGTTTTTATAAATATAAGGTAGAAGAAAAGGGTTAGGCAGTCAGTTAATAAGTTTATACAGGATTATTACGCATATGTTTTGCATTGGAAATCGACATCAGTTATCGTGAATCTATTATCAACTATTTAGTGAGGATTATAAGGAATATTCATCTGGACATTTATTTGATGGACTTCAGTGGATTATTATTTTTGGTATCTATTTGGACTTGATAATTGTCAGGTAAGTTATATACTCTGTATTTAATTTGTAAATAATTATGTTTCGTCTTATTTTATTATTGCTGATAATTTACAGCTTATTACAACCTCATAAGAATGTGATATTATTGAGATCATCTTTCCACTGAGGAATTTGACCATGTCAGTTTGAGTGACCCGCAAAACTGCATTTCAACTTTTATGTTCCAGATAAGGCCCAATTGATTGATTTACATTTAGTCAGTGCAATTTGAATCGAAAGATTGGAAAGTCTTTGTGTGTCATCCGAAAGAAAATTAGATTGAGTTGACTTTTTTGTTAAAATTTTGAGTCAAACAATGACTTTCTTCGGTGTCTTTAACACGATTTTATATAATTCGAATGTCAAACGTGATAGCTAAGCGTCTTAAAGAGGTTGGTCTCTGCACATGTTTAATTTTTAAAAAATGTAAAAAAAACTATCCAAAGAATTGTGTTTATTTCAGAGAAGAGAGTTGATAATTAATTCTAGACATTTGTGTCGTTTGCCATAAAGATATAATTCAATACTAGAATGATGAAGGCTTATTTACTGATGACAATGAGCTACAAAGGATATCAAAGTATTTTCAGACAGAACGAAAGGTTCACATATAGATGTGCTTTATTCAACAACAAAAATCCCGCTTTATAAGCTGACTTTGTACGATGGTAGACAGCGTGATTCCATTACTTCTGATAAACTCGGAAAAATGCAAGGTTCCTGCTATACTTTGAGCTCTAGTCGGAAACGACCGATCTGTATACGAAATAAGGCATCAGAAACTTCATGCAAACGACCATGAACGTGTCTTGCACTAAAATGGAAGTTGTGGCACACCATGTAAGCTGTTTCATTATCTTCATAATACCAAGGTATTTTATCTGCCTTTCTTGATTTTTTGCAACTGTTGCTTTCCCGATTTCTTGCTGTATTGAATCTGACACAACAGAAAATTGTGATATAGCTGAAAAAAAGTTCTTAAGTGCGTACTGTTCACTTTCGTCTATTGTTTGTTATATTTTTTCTCACAAAGTGTGTATCCTTCTGGACCAAGTACGTCCGGAATATATATATATATATATATATATATATATATATATATCCGGATAATACAACTATGAAGAAAATAAAAAAAAATACTTGAAAATTATCCAGAATGTCTAACAGACAAAGAGGTAGCCTATCTTTGTGATTTTGAACCAAAATGCAGTCATTTTTATGGTCTACCCAAAATACATAAAAAACAACCAAATACAAAATGCAGTTTCCGAACAAAACGATATTTACGTGGAAATCCTGCAACCAACAGATCTTAAGCTAAGACCTATAATGGCTGGACCCGAATCTACAACTCAGAGACTAGGTAATTTTATAGATTTAAATTTAAGAATTTTATGTCCCTTAATACCGAGTTACATGAAGGATGATATGGAATTTTTAAACCATATTCTGAAGAAGTTCCGGAAAATACTATTTTAACGAGTTTTGACGTTCAAAGTCTATACACAAATATTCCCCATGATTTAGGCCTAACCGCAATCCGATACTGGCTTACTGATAAGCGGGATTTGATAAACAATAGATGTGAATCTGACTTCATAATTGATGCTCTAAAACTCATTTTAGAAGAAAACACGTTCGATTTTGATGGTGAAGTATATAGACAAGTAAAAGGTACGGCAATGGGAACTAAAGTCACTCCAAGTTATGCTAATCTGGTAATGGGTTTCCTTGAAAAAACAATGTACGAGAAAGTATCAGAAATATTTGATCTAGAATTCCGAGATTATATTATTAAAAACTGGAAATGTTATCTTGACGATTGTATTATCTTTTGGAGTAGACCAAAATCCGACCTATTAAAATTTCGGGATCTTTTCAATACCTTGCACCTGTCTATCAAATTTACTATGGAAACCAGCGACACGGAACTACCCTTTCTAGACATTTTAATTAAAAAACCGGAACTCTAATTGTTACCGACATATATTACAAATCAACAGACACACATCAATACCTTAATTTTCAATCATGTCACCCTTCACATACAAAACGGAACATTTCTTACTGTATGGCAAGGAGAATATGTGCAATAGTTATCAACGAAAATCTTCGGACATTGAGACTTGATGAATTACGACAATTCTTAATACGCCAGCAATATCCAATAAGACTTATTGATAATGGTATTAAGAATGCGAAACGGTTAACATTACAAGGACTCAGAACCCCGAAAGATAAACAGAACGCTAACAAAATTATTCCATTTGTATGTACACATGATCCAAAATTGCCAAATATGTCCAATCTCTTTAGATCAGCTCTCCCGCTACTTCATCAGAGCGACAGAATGAAACAACTGGTCCCTCGAGAAAAGTTAATTTACAGTCGCCGACAGCCTAAAAATCTAAAAAAAAAACACCTAACAAAGGCAAAATTTAGTTCAACGGCAGATGTATTTTCAGTAAAAGCCTGTGGCGACACAAGATGTGGAGTCTGTTCTAAAGAATACAACTACTTGGAAACCAGCCATATAAAACATTTCCGTAACGATAAATTTTTCCGGGTTAACTTGATGAAGAAAATAGTAGTCATGTAAAAAATTCATATATAACGTCTAAAAACAACGACAAACTTGGAAATCTTATTTAGTCCTCAGGATAAGCATGTAAATATGCTTATACAGGTCTTGAACAATAAATTATATGAGTCTGAAATCAAAGACCAACCGAGTTAAAGTTTCAGGATATGATATTATCGAGAACATCTTTCCACTGAAGAATTTGACCATTACAATTTGAGTGACACGCAACACTACATTTGAATTTCACTGTTGCAGATAATTCCCCATTTCAATGAATTTACATCTCGTCACTGCAACTCGAGTCTAAAAATTGGAAATCCGATGCCGAAATATTACTCCCTTAGAAGGGTGAATGAGACAAGAGATTGGGTGGTAAATTTCCTAACCCTACCTATTTGGCCCCCTGCTTGATTGATCTCGCTGGAGCAGCCGGGGGAAAAAAAATCAAAAGTTCCATATTATATGTCTACTCTACTCTACTCTATGAAATGAAATGAGTTCATAGAGTAGAGTAGAGTAGACATATAATATGGAACTTTGGATGTAAACAGTAAATTGGGTAAACTACGTTCTCCAGGTCAAAAATTACATAAATTGTAAAAGTGAGAACGTATTTTACACAATTAACTGTTTAATATACAATTCTTTTGTTTATGTTGGAGAAACATGTGAATTATATCAAAGGATGCTACTCAATTTTTCCAGATATCGGAATAGGTACGACGACCCAGTTGTAAAACACTTTTATACGAATACAGCGATGGAAACGTTCAACATTCCCAAATTAGCGCTCATCGTGTGAATCGTGTGCGTTCATCATGTAGACCGTTTGCGTTCATCGTGTAAATCGTGTGCGCTCATCGTGTATCGTGTATCGTGTAACGTGTAACGTTCATTGCGTGTATTGTGTAACGTGCGTTTACTCGTTTCATTTAAATTCCGCATTTTATAGATAGGATTGCCAATTTTCTGCACAACACAATTTTGTTTTTCAACCGCCGATTTTACAAGAAGAAAATAATATATAATCAGATTAAATATCACTGCCGATTTTGTCAAAAAAACAGTTATTGGTTAGGAACGCAAACCTTTATTTAACCAACATAAAATATTCAATTTTAATAATGCAGGCTGTTCAATATAGTAGACGAATAGAAGCCTAATCAGATGAAACTTATTATACGGTTTAATCATTGTGGACACTGGTATAATATAAAACAGAGAAGAAGTCCACTTTCTTTTCTATTGATGGTTAAATCATAGGAAGTTTTAGTATTGCCAACACCGGTCTAATATAAAATAGAGAAAAAGTGCACTTTATTTTAAATTCATGGTTTTTGGTATTGCAGACACTGGTATAATATAAAATAGAGAAAAAGTTCACTTTGTTTTAAATTTATTGTTAAAGTACATCAATTTTTAGTATTGCGGACACCGGTATAATATAAAATAGGGAAAAAGTGCCTTTTTTATATTTATGGTTCAATTATGTGAAGTTTTAGTATTTCGAACACCGGTACAATACTAAAAAGAGAAAAAGCTTCCTTTCTTTTATATTTATGGTTAAGTTTTATAAAGTTTTAGTATTGCGCCGGTATAATACTAAATAGAGAAAAAGCTCCCTTTCTTTTATATTTATGGTTAACTTTTATAAAGTTTTAGTATTGCGGACACCAGTATAATACTAAATAGAGAAAAATCTCCCTTTCTTTTATAGTTATGGTTTAATTTCATTAAGTTAAGTATTGCAGACACCGGTATAATACTAAATAGAGAAAAAGCTCCCTTTATTTATAGTTATAGTTAAATTTCATAAAGGTTTAGTATTGCGGACACCGGTAAAATGCTAAATAGAGAAAAAGCTCCCTTTCTTTTATATTTATGGTTAAATTTTATAAAGTTTTAGTATTGCGGACACCAGTATAATACTAAATAGAGAAAAGCTCCCTTTGTTTTATATTTATGGTTAGATTTTATAAAGTTTTAGTATTGCAGACACCGGTATCATACTGAATAAAGAAAAAGTTCCCTTTCTTTTATATTTATGGTTAAATTTTATCAAGTTTTAGTATTGCAGACACCGGTATAATATTTAATACAGAAAACCCTCCCTTTCTTTTATATTTATGGTTAAATTTATAAAGTTTTAGTATTGCGAACACCGGTATAATATTAAATAGAAAACGCTCCCTTTCTTTTATATTTATGGTTAAATTTTATTAAGTTTCTGTATTGCGGACACCGGTATAATACTTAATAGAGAAAAAGCTCCCTTTCTGTTATATTGATGGTTAAATTTTATAAAGTTTTAGTATTGCGGACACCGGTATAATATCAAATACAGAAAACGCTCCCTTTCTTTTATAAAAGCTTCCTTTCTTTTATATTTATGGTTAAATTTTATAAAGTTTTAGTATTGCGGACACCGGTATAATACAAAATAGAGAAAAAGCTCCCTTTCTTTTATACTTATGGATAAATTTTATAAAGTTTCAGTATTGCGCCGGTATAATACTAAATAGAGAAAAAGCTCCCTTTCTTTTATATTTATGGTTAACTTTTATAAAGTTTTCGTATTGCGGACACCAGTATAATACTAAATAGAGAAAAATTTCCCTTTCTTTTATAGTTATGGTTTAATTTCATTAAGTTTTGTATTGCAGACACCGGTATAATACTAAATAGAGAAAAAGCTCCCTTTATTTTATATTTATAGTTAAATTTCATAAAGGTTTAGTATTGCGGACACCGGTGAAATGCTAAATAGAGAAAAAGCACCCTTTGTTTTATATTTATGGTTAGATTTTATAAAGTTTTAGTATAGCAGACACCGGTATCATACTTAAAAAAGAAAAAGTTCCCTTTCTTTTATATTTATGGTTAAATTTATAAAGTTTTAGTATTGCGAACACCGGTATAATATTAAATAGAAAACGCTCCCTTTCTTCTATATTTATGGTTAAATTTTATTAAGTTTCTGTATTGCGGACACCGGTATAATACTTAATAGAGAAAAAGCTCCCTTTCTTTTATATTGATGGTTAAATTTTATAAAGTTTTAGTATTGCGGATACCGGTATAATATAAAATACAGAAAACGCTCCCTTTCTTTTATATTGATGGTTAAATTTTATAAAGTTTAAGTATTGCGGAGACCGGTATAATATGAAATACAGAAAATACTCCCTTCCTTTCATATCTATGGTTAAATTTTATAAAGTTTTAGTATTGCGGACACCAGTATAATTCTTAATAGACAAAGCGCTCCCTTTCTGTTATATTTTTGGTTAAATTTTATAAAGTTTAAGTATTGCGGAGGCCGGTATAATATGAAATACAGAAAATACTCCCTTCCTTTCATATCTATGGTTAAATTTTATAAAGTTTTAGCATTGCGGACATCGGTATAATACTAAATACAGAAAACGCTGCCTTTCTTTAATATTTATGGTTAAATTTCATAAACAGAAAACACTACCTTTCTTTTATATTCATGGTTATATTTTATAAAGTTTTAGTATTGCGGAGACCGGTATAATATAAAATACAGAAAACGCTCCCTTTCTTTTATATTTATGGTTAAATTTTACAAAGTTTTAGTTTTGTGGACACCGGTATAATACTAAATAGAGAAAAAGCTTCCTTTCTTTTATATTTATGGTTAAATTTTATCAAGTTTTAGTATTGCGGACACCGGTATAATACAAAATAGAGAAAAAGCTCCTTTTCTTTAATATTTATGGTTAAATTTTATAAAGTTTTAGTATCGCGGACACCGGTATCATACTAAATAGAGAAAAAGCTCCCTTTCTTTTATATTGATGGTTAAATTTTATAATATTAAATACAGAAAACGCTCCTTTTCTTCTATACTTATGGTTAAATTTCATAAAGTTTTAGTAATGCGGACACCAATATAATATTAAATACAGGAAACACCCCCTTTCTTTTATTTTTATGTTTAAATTATATGAAGTTTTAGTATTGCAGACACTGGTATAAAATTAGATAGACAGAATATTTATTGTTAAATTATGGAATGTTTCAGTATGATCTAAATGTGATTTAAAAGTAATTTTTCTTTTCTTAGGTAATTGTGGCTGATTTTGCAGCATCTTTCACTACTATATATCAGGATTTTTTTATGTAACTTTACTTATTTTTTTTATTTGCATTGTTTATTTCATTTATTTTTTTTTTTTTTAACCTTTTTTTTTTGCTGTCAAAATTAAACAATTTTAAGGTTTTTTAGCCGACCCTATTATGATATTGTTACGGCAATAGTGGATACGGTTTAGTTTTTGAGAGAAAGATTGCAACACTGATGTCATAAATGCTGTTTCATATGGAAAACGGACTATTTTCTTTTGTCATAATTAACGTTAGGGTTAGGGTTAGGGTTTTATCTATATGTATCACATTGTAAATTACCATTTTATTTACACTGTCAACCCTCGACTTTTATTGCCCGCTCATATTTTTTTCATTTCGAGTTCGTTCCATGAAAATATATAAGATTATTCAACCGACACGGTACACGGTACACGATACACGATTTAGAACTTTCTGTATCGTTCATCGTGCGAATCGTGTGCGCTCAATGTGTGAATCGTGTGTGTTCTTCGTGTGAATCGTGTGCGTATGGTAGGGAATGTTGAACCTTTCTATCGCTGTAATCATACGCTTAATGACTTCAGAGTGCACGGCATAGAAAAATTAACGGGGGATGAAACATAAGACGCAAGAAAATTTGTGGAAAAATAAATGAAGAACTTATAAGCCTTATGGCATAAATACCAAGGAATGGTAAATTTTGCGGCTTCAGTTCTCCAAAGGCTTTTACAGTACAATCGGCGCTGAGTTTTTTAATTGTGACATTTGTTGCTCGACTAACCCGGAATTTCGACTATCTCGGAAGTCCTAGTTAATCGACCTCTACCCTCTGGTAAATGGGAATTGCGCTTATCCCGGAAATGTCATTTCTTATTTAGTCGCCTTTTTCTTGCGCTTAACTCGGAAATTTTATTTTCTGGTTTAGTCGCAAAATTTGAATCGACTAAAGCAGAATTGCGACTATCTCGGAATTCCGACTTAAGCGAAAATCTTTTCTACTATATCGGAATTGCGCTTATCCTGGATTTTTTTAAGCTGATGATATCAACAAAACTGAAACAAAATTGCCGACGACGTTAGACGTTTGAGGGTATGCAAAATGATTGAATTGTTTTCTGCAAGACTGCTACATTTTATTTTACACGATCATACTAGTAGTAGCTGGGTAAAAAAGCCTACCCCCCAAAAAGAGACAAAACCACAGCTTAAAAAAGGAAATAAAACTATAAATAAAAAAACAAAACAAAACAAAACACAAGAAGGGAAAATAAAGACAATAAACATGGCCAAGAATTCACCCCCCCCCCCTATCACGCATGCGTCGGGTTTTATCTTTTATGGGTGTAATTTTTTAACATAGATTATAAAGGAAATTTGTACTTTAAAGATTTTTTTGAACTTATTATAAACATATACATATTTTCCCTGGTACAGCAAAAATGTTCATTTAATCTAGTTTCGGATGATATATTTTTCAGTTATGGCAGTTTTGGGAAAGTCCGGTCATTTTTAATTTGAAAACAAATTAAGTATAAGCTTATTGAAAAATCTTGGCGCCTTTCAGCTTTTTATCATTTTTCTTTATAGAAGTATTGTCTATATATCCACTATTTACAATGGAGAACAGAGACTAGTTCAGATAAATTTAACTTCCGAAAATTAAACATTTGCTTGGGTTTATAAAAACTACCCACACTACATCTCTTTTTTAATAGATGCAACTTGTGAGTAAACTGTTAGGACTGAAATTTAAAACATCAATACATCAGAACTTCATCTTTCTTGACTGACTGGGAGGTGTTTAACGTCCTTGACTACCTTTGTAGGTCTTGCATGGACGATCATCTTTCTTCAAGAAACATGAATATATTACCATAATTGCAATTAGTTACCATGTCGGAATTTTGGTATTTCTTTTGAATCGTGTATCGTTGCAACGTTTTTCAGCATGACGATTATAAACGCATACACGAGCGTCATAGTAACATATCACCACTTACGAGTTAACCCGGAACTTAACGACCCAACAGGAAGTTTAACCAAAGTTAAAACCGCTTCTCCACTGTATATCAACGACCATCGGATATAGCGACTAATCAAGCGACGAAAAATCAAAACAAGTGTTACCAAGGTGAGAAAAAATTACTTTTTCACCTATTTTGATATCCAAAGATGTGATGATTGGTAATACCTTCAATTATAATGTAATAATGTGACACGTACACGTTTGTATTTCGTTCATCGAGTGGCCAATTAAGGAAAAATATTTACAATCTCGTCAACAAATCGCCGGACAACTTGTTTACTCCGACCAACCTATTGCATTCTCTCGCTTGTTTCTCTGCCGATTTATGTATGAATCAGTATAAAGTTTCTATGTTATGTCAGAAAGCTGAGTTTTAATTTGTAACTCATAACTATGTGTAGTTTTTTCACAGTGCTGGAAAACAAAAACGAGATGATGTACGGCGAATAGCAAGTGCGGTGTACTGCGAATAGCTGATTGTGAAATTTCTTGTGTACGGCTAATTGATCCAAATGAAAAGAGACAATTAGCATATTTGGCTTTAAACTATATACAAGACCCTGTATTACTCACAGGGACCATGCTTGACATTGACAAACTAACAAGCTATGTTAAACAAAAGGGTACCATTTTAAATAGTTCAGTAGAACTCTGTGTTTCAAGATCGCATACTTGCTGGTAACATTTTCGAAGGTGACCATCTAATGACTATTGTGCCTACTATGACTTCTAAATGGCCATGTAGTTTCAGAGATCTTTTAATTTTTTTCCAAATGTTCCAATATAAAACTATGTTCCTCACCCAGCAGTCTTTTTTATATTTTGCGGACCTGTCACACACATATGAACAACCAACGAACAAGGATACCAACTCGAAAGATTTATCACATTGGCTATAGGGGAAGGTTTGGGCCCAGTAAAACTAGTTTGAGCCAGCCGCAGCAGGTTTGTGCCTGTCCTAAGTCAGGAAATTCATTAAGCCTTTGTGTGTCTCGTCTTTTTTCTAGTTAGTTTACTTTATGTCTATGGGAGTTTAGGATGATGTTTATTCCGATGAACTTGATTACTCTTTATTCAGGGGCCAACTCCGACCTGCCGTTGGGTGTGGGGTTTCCTCACCGTTCATTGAAGATCTTATGGTGGTTTCCCATATCCAGGTTAAAACTATCCAAAACAAAGCATGTTGGGGTCACCGTACGGTCTTCAACACAGTGAGGAACCTCATACCATATGGCAAGACCTAAATGACCCCAAATAAGGTAAAAAAAGTGAATAAATCAATGGAAACAAACCACATCCAATAACCCGAATATCAAAAAACTACAATTTCATAAGAAGACAAGGACAAGCAAATGACTAACATATTCCTGACTTTGGACAGGCGCAAAAATTGCGGCGGGGTTAAACTTGTTTTCTTGGATCCAAACCCTCCCCGTATGTGTGGTGATTAGCTAAAAAATAAATACACAAAAAGACTCACAGTAAAAATCAAACTAGAAAAAAAGTCCAACTTATCAAGACGAGTACTCTTACTATGAAGTCAAAAAAACATGAAGACAATACACACGGGTACTGTCCGGATAAATGCTGGCAGTTAGCGACAGCTAGCTAAGGACATAATTTCCGTTGACTATGATATCAAGCCTTCTTACATATGAAACTTCAATTGAAATTCTTCTAAATAGATTTCGTATAACAACATCATCAATTATGAAAGAAGCATATGATATTGTGCAATGCCATATACTGCCAATATGAAAAATTGTTTAAATTTAAATATGGTGTAAAGCATTTAAGAGCTGGTCAATATTTTTACCAACAAAAAACAGAGGTAAAGATTTAACAACAATGCTGTTTTATATCCTTGATGAATTTGTTTGTTCAACGGATTAATAAGTTTGGAAGGACAATTTTTGAATTTATGGGCTTTGTAAATGATATTGCCATAGAAGTTTGGATGTGAAATGCCCTGTTGTATAAGAGCCCCTCCATGTAGAACCAAATTTTCTTAATAAGTTAATGTATCTTTAATACACTCAACACAGCC
>MJUU01041351.1:232203-244663 GCA_002080025.1 Modiolus philippinarum
ATCCATGTTTATCATGTCATGGATGCGGGATCGTCAACAAACATAAAATCAACTGGCATAGTATTCTTACAATTGCTGTCATCCTTTGCCCGACAAAAAGAACAATAGAAGACAAACACAACGTTAAACAACCACAGGGCACTCATCGAGTCAATATGCTTTTCGTATAAGTTTAAGCAGAGACATGTCCCTGGTTTAAGGCAGCAGCAATTGGATTTCTCCCGGTCGGTGAAATATTATTTATAGGACTATAATTTATTCGTGAAAAACTTTTTACCTTCTGTTTACATCTCAGTTCTACTATTTTTTGACATTACATGTATTCACAGCTGCATTAGTTTTAAACAAAAAATATTTTTCAGTGCTAAAGAGATTTTCCTCAAAAAAGTAGAAAGAATCTTTTTGTTTTACCAGTAGCATTATCGGGTTATAGTGCGAATTTTCTTAGAATGTTATAGGTTTCTTTTTGCACATAGATTTTTTACCATACCAAGCTCTTATCGGGGGTAACTTGACTTCACTCTGACGGGGTCGGCATAAGGTTCAAACCCAAAATTCGAAATTATTCAGGTCATGCCAAATTGTAGACCAGAATTTAACGCAAAGAAACGAAAATGAAACCAGACTTATCCATATTGATATATAAAAGCACACTGATTTCAATATAAACGAGTTTATTTCTATGTTTTGCCTGAATTTCTATGGTCAATTATTTTAGAACAAAATTGTCAGTCAACAGGGAATTAGACGCGAAATCTCTAGAAATTGCTAAAATGAACATGTATACCCGAAATATCATCCCAAAATTTTGCATGAAATTTCCCGTGCGTACATAATTTATGTAGCAGGGATTCTGCTATGATAATGCCATGTTGTGACTGAAGATGCATAACACATTTTATTGCAAACTGGTGACGATGCCAAACCACACACGATGTGTTGTACACTGGCGACGATAACACAAATAGAATAACGGACTCTATTATTTATTGAACTGCTTCAATCAAGGTTTACGGTAACTGGTACCGCTATCTGTAGTATTATAGAGTAAACGATATGCTCTTTGTAATTTTTTTTTTTCATATTAACAGAGCATTTATACGGAAAACTAAACATCTTTACATTAGACTTCAAAATGCAAGTCATGTCATATGCATAGTTATTGACAACATAGCACACGAGTTTGTACACCAACACATCTATAAATATGGTCATTTACTGAAAGTACTACACGTGTGTACAGTTGAAAATTGTTTATTAATTCAATCAACAACAGCTGTGTCAAATTAACAAGATCAAAAAACAAGTATATTTGATTACCTGTACTAAATAGGAGACATCGATTTACATGTGTTTAAATGGTCCTTGGCTAAATAAAGTCAAATTTGTGTGTTTGTTTCCAAGAAAACGTTATTTATTTCAACAAACTTACAAAGAGTGCTAGCCTAGTGAATGCAAAATATGCACAGAATGTTTGTGCACTGAACTGAAGATTTGAATAAAATCAAGGCAACTAAATTTCATACTCAGTTCCAATCAAAGCACCCCTTAAAATCAGATAGCATGACCTTTTTTTTAGATATTTTAAAAATCATTATGGCTTTAATTAGTGTCCACCAAGTCATGATTTACTTGTACACGGAGCTGTACTGGCAACAGTCTTGATCAGATATATCAGACATATAATAGCCAAGGACATACGAGCAAAATGTATAGCCTACGTTGTTAATTTCTTTCTAACAAATTTCACTTGAGTACTCTCATATTTTCCCTGTCATGCATCTCAGTAAACCACATACGATATACAAAGGACAGCTATTTATTTAACATCAAGATACTGAAGGAGAGCATTTTTACATACATATTTATTGTTTATTTCTGACACATAAAATTTAAGATAGGTATGATACCCAATAAATGAACTTATCAAATCTATTCAAAGTGATAAATTAATCGCTACCTATAACCTGGAGTACACACTCCGGTAAGTACCCTAGTAAAATTTACGAAAACTGTTGCCTGCTCTGTTAAGACAATATTTTTTCAATTGGTTTGTTATTTTTTCCGCATTTAATGGATGTTTCGAATACATTAATACATAATATCTATAGTTTACTAGTTGTATAAATAATGCTTCTTTACAAAGGCTCAATATTTTTGAATTTGTTGTACAACAGATAATTCAATGTTATCTTAATGGTGCATAGGAGGTTCTCAGTGTTGTTGTTTGACATTGTTTGAGGAAAATGAGTATATGATATCCACTTTTATATAAAAACTAAAATATTTTGCATTATCATTTCTACGCAAAACGAGGTCTATATTTGAGATAATTTCCTACACCATTCGACACGAAATTGACTACATTTACCAAATGAACTGTGGTAACAGGTCATCTGTTACATTCACTGTCATAACAAAATCAGATCGGATGCATTTTCATACATTAAGTTAATAGATTCAGCCACTGAACTTACCACTTATATACAATTTTGACGGTTTTCTTTAGGTTTTTGTTGAAATTCGTTGTATAGGACATCCAGAACCGAAAAAAACTAACTGCTGTTTGGAAGGCCAAATAACTAAATACCGAAGTTACTGTGAATTTAAATTCTGCATATGCTTATTCATTTGTAACCAAAAAATTGTTTTGGTTCTTGGTGTATTTTTGTAGTGACTATCCTCTCACACACTGCAAAATAGCTAAAATGGACACAAAAAGCTATTCACGGCAATGTTCGACTGCTAATAATCTAGAAAACATACAAGTGTAGTATATATTAATTTCATTTTCAAGAAGTACATATACTAGAGACCACTTTACTCGATTTTCGGCAACATGCATCTGAGCATATTCTGAAAATGACTCAACATAGGAACAAATTCACGCCTTAATGATCATACTTCTTTGTAAATAAAGAAATTAGCGTGGCAATTTATAACTCACATCGCGAATTGGTTTTTGATGTATTTTTGTTGTGTACACGTAAAGGGATATGGAGTAAATGTACATCAGACAACACTCTTATACATTCACCATAGAACCCGCAAAACAAGACACTCTTGTCGACGTCTAAAAAAATAAATAAATAAATAGAAAATCAATATTCATATCCCTTTGCAGATTATAAACACTCCGTCAGATTTGTATGCATGTACGATTTTGAATGGAGATAATTATTTCCTTTTAGATAATAATTTTTAATACAGTAAAAAACTTTTATAAATCGGTTTTCGAGCTAACTTAAATATGCTTTGGGATAATGACCGTGAAGTTTTTGACCTGTAATCAGCAAAATTAAGAAATAATTCGTGAAATACTAAACTTATCTTGGCTGGTATGGTTTTGACGATTTGATATTCATATTCAGGGGGAGGGGGAACTTTGTAAATGAATAATTTAATCTTGGTGTCAATTATAATAGATATTTAATTTTAATTTGAAGAACTAAAGAATAATTTTTTTATGCAAATGCAAATAAATTATTTTGATGTGACATTTGATGTGAATAAATAATTTTTGAAATTCTCATGAAGACGAATATTTTTTGTAGGCGAAATCGCCAAAACCACACACCCTAAAATTCAAATGGTCGTCCCCTAAAAGCAATTAAATATCGGATATACATTTATTTATGGTGCTGACAAGTTTAATGAAATAAACACGAAACTTTCCTTTTGAATGAGTAAATAACGTTGAATGCAGATATTTCTGAGACCATCACCGGAAATTTTAAATGTCATGAAGTTTCGTATGTAACAGCTATGTTACCGTTCTATCTATCTGCAATTTGCGGCTGGAAATTAAAAATACAAGCAAACAAACAAACAAACATTTTGCAAAATAAATATTGGCAACTGAGTTAATCTAAAGATAAAAATAGTTTATTTTTTTTAAATACATTAAAATAAATAAATAAATAAATATCCATGAACACTATTACAATTTATCTATAAAAATAGATTGATTTTGAAAATTTTAGATAATTATAGATAAAAGGAATTAACTTGTACATATACGGTAAACAATCACTGTTATTAACTGAGTTGCACTGTCACAATCCGCCACAGTGCAACACAGTTATTTCAAATACTGTGGCTAACTGTCATGCACTGTTACAATCAAGGACAGAGCATGACAGTAACACCAAATACTGTCAATAACTGACATGAACTGTAACAATCCGGGACAGTGCATGACAGTAGTCGTAAAGACTGTCATTTACTGTATGTTACTGTTACAGTACTGGACAGTTAATCACAGTACTTGGGTATTACTGTTAATGACTGTCCCCGATTGGCACAGTTCTTGACAGTACTTAATAGATATTTCACAGTACTACCACAGCAGAGAACAGTGAATGACAGTGAAAAAATCACTGTTCCTGGTATGGACAGTACTTTTTTCTGTTCATAGTGATAATATCTTATGTATCATCTTCCGAAATAATCTCAATTAAAGGAATATTTACATGCATCCTATTCCAATCAACTTTTAGAGAACCTTCAAATACACGTACATCTGCTTTGTGAAAAGACCTTTTGTTGTGCATTAACGAAAGGAAAATCTAAGCTATATGACAAATATAATGATTTTAACTTCCCAATTGTAAGCTTCCTCTTTCTTAGAGACAATAAACCTACACCTCCAGACTACTGTCTTGCATTTACAAATGTAATTTATACAGTAACTTTTTAAAAACATCAAAATTAATGACTGAAAAACTTCTTGCTCAAGGATATCTTCACACAATGTGTACTATCCTCCTTTCTATTGCTGGCACCTCATTATTAAAATGATTTTTCGGCATCAAAAATGAGAATAGGCCGAGGAACGAACTTGAGAAGCTTTCAATGAATTAAATTTTACACCCGACTCGTATTTACTTCGTTTGCAGATAACTGTTTCATTAATATGCATATAAAGCTATCTTTTGTTACAAGTATCAGCAACAGATAAATGAGAAATTTATGATTAACAATATGAAAACGGCAAATCATTCGAACAGACCGCATTTTTGTCCTAGAAAACATCCAGTTATCACAATATTGTCAGGTTTTTTCTGCAAAGTCATTAAATTTGTTGATACTAGCATAAAATAATGGTAGCTTTGCATTTGTAATTATCTCAATAATTTGCAGTTAAATTTTTTGAATAAACCAACAAGCCGTTAAGGCTGGGAATTTTACACAAATTTCCCATAGGTTTAACATTGAACTGAAAAGGGGACATTTAACCTTAACGTTTATGGATTTATTCTGAGTCCGAAAACATAACTTTTTTATATAGTTATTTTTTTCATTCAGTTAATATGCTTAAATGTAACAGGTATATCTTGCTATTTATAAATCAGGTCGGGACCATAGCGCCTGACAATATTTCTTGTGTTTTTCCAACTGCTTCGTCTATTTGTACCTTAGGCTTAAGCTATTGACAGTTCTGTTAAGTTATTTTTTATGTGCTGAATTTCAAAATATCATTTGTCAATGTTTTGACTTTAATAGTTTATTTTCTCTTTATGACCGCACTGAACATATTATTACAAAAGTTTTGAAAATTATTAACTACCAGGAAAACTTTTCATTTTATTTGAACTTTTTCTTTTTTGAAACCTTCATCTCAGATCACTGCGGGAAGGCAGTAGATTTTGCACGTTCAAAGTGAATGTTTATATAGTTTTTTGTTAATCAAATTTTTAGTGCTTGGTCTCCAAGAGACCACGAACTCTTGTTGTAGTGAATTTCACAAACATGCATTGTGAAATATTCAAAGATCTGTGTTTACACTCTTCAATCATAGGTTATTTAAAAGTTTAATGTATGAGCAAAGCTTAATGTTGAAGATTTCAAGATAACAACAATAAAAGCGTTTCTCCATTGCTTGTTTTAACCACGGATTTGTCTCATGTACAATTACTCTATATCCTATTATTTATTAGATAGTTTGGTGACGTATGCTTGTTTTACCATATATTTGTTGAAATTATATTTCATGTGCATTTGCACCGTATCTTCTCTCTGTTAATCTAAGACTAGACTTTGTCTCTTCTGCAGGATTGAGTTCGTTTAAGATCCCAGAGCAAGACAAATATGCTGTCTGAATATTTCAGTGAATGTGAACTTGCTCTTAAGAGAATCTCTCTTATGGATACAATAATATACTTACGAAGTTTTGGTATTTTGTTTTACTATTTTATTATGCCAAGTTATCGTGCAGTTGACTCGATGAGTGCCCTGTTGTTGTTTATGGCTTTTTTGTATGACAGTGGTTGTAAAACACTTTGCCAGTTAATTTATTGCTTACTGACGACCCCACATGGGTTAAAAATAACATGGATGTAGAGTTATTCGACATTTATCAATATATTCCACTCAAACCGGTACTACGGGCCGTCCTGAACTTACTATGCTCATCATTGTTTGATTGCTTGGCTTTATTTAATATGCATTGTACTGTTTAAATAATATTCACCAGCCCAATAGTCATACTTGTCTGACATGAAAAAATTACCTTGCGTTTTATAGAAATTTACTGTATTTTTCAAAATTCAAACCCCTTAAAAATACTAAGGCTTCATTCCTTGTATGGCACTCGGTACTTGATTTTGCCTCCTATTTCGATGTTATTTGGTAATGAGTACTTCTTTTTTTACTACTTTTGGAAAAGGGCTCTCCATATTATTTGATTTTAATGCTGCTGATGAGAGGTTACTCCTTGAAACACGTGTACAGCATTACGAAATTCACTGTTTTTGTCTGCACCATCGGTATTTTTTGTATTATATAAACCTTTAAAAAGCAAATTTTTGTACAAAATCTTTCCTGATAGCTACATATCTTTTAATTCAGATCGTATTGGTTATCTGTTATCTATCAGTTTATACATACATTTCGGTATAAAGGATCATACTTACCAGTGCAATTAAAATAACTTAGCACAATTATAAATTATGTCATGTAGGCTAAAAATTCACAGTGTAAACAGATACTATTAAAATGCTAGCGTAAACACTTATTTTCAGTGGGATCTTTGTATGATAATAACTTAATATTAGTTAAATGCATATCAAAGTACTTGAGATCAAGATGGCATACTTTTTAAATACCAACATAATTGTTAGATGTACTTAATTTTTAAAAAATGCTTCAAGTCGGTTTTTAAAGTCTCATTATTTTAACAGTTTTAAGGTTAAAAGGTCACCTTTAGGTTATAACATTGAACTGAGTAGGAAACCTTGAGTTTTGGAGCGCATTTAAAACTAACAAAATACCAGAGTCTTGTTTATTTAGTTTCTGCATGTGCCTATTTCGACACGTTGTGACTTTTCAGTGCAGTTCAAAACATTTGGAAGACCATAAATCTAAATATGTGTAAAAACTGATAGAAAACAAATAACCAATAAAATCTAAATACAAATGCAAAATTAGCTAAGGACAGAGCTATGCACGAGAGAGATACTCACGAGTTTGAAACAAAATTTTCCAAAATTAAGATATTGCAAGTTTCCAAAAAAAAAAAAAATAGAATAAAATAAAAATAAAATAAATATATGAATAAAATGGTCTTTGGGTCAGAACCGACGTACTGACCTTAAGGGTTGATGAGAATAGTCAACACACAACATTATGGTTATTTCATTTTACGGGCTGCATTTTAATAGATAATAGGAATTCCACTGAGAACTGACTGCTCCAGTTAACCTGACTTTTTTCTTCATTGTACCAAGCAAAGTTTTTACAAGGGAGAGAGAACAAAAATTAACCCGAGTCTCAAATACGAATGTATATTTAATCCGCTACATAGATGTCCCTTTTCTTTCTATAAAATCTAAATTTAAAGAATATCAACGTCGGTTCAATTCCAATCAAGTTAAAGATTAAGAACCTTCCAATACATGTTCTTCTGCTTTGTACATAGACCTTTCGTTATAAGTTGACGAATGTGAAATCTAAGTTATATGAAGAATTTGTTGATCTTCACCCCCAAATGTAAACTCCAACTTTCTCTAGCAATACATATGCATGAAGTTAATCAGTAAGGTTTTGAAGTTCCTATTGTTCTCTACGTTTGTCTTTTGTCTTTTTAATGATTTTTTTCTTGTAAAGTTGTTGGTAGATTGTGGTATGTGATTGTATTTTTCGGCATTTGTATTTGTCTCTTTATTAATTTGAAAACATAAAAAGAAATTAGTCAAAAACCTCCTACTCAGGGATATCTTCAGCCTTTGTTACTATCACCCCCTACTCAGGGATATCTTCAGCCTTTGTTACTATCACTTCCTACTCAGGGATTTCTTCCGCCTTTGTTACTATCACCTCCTACTCAGGGATATTTTCAGCCTTTGTAACTATCACCTCCTACTGAGGGATATCTTCAGCCTTTGTTACTATCACCTCCTACTCAGAGATATCTTCAGCCTTTGTTACTATCACCTCCTACTCAGGGATATCTTCAGCCTTTGTTACTATCACCTCCTACTCAGGGATATCTTCAGCCTTTGTTACTATCACCTCCTACTCAGGATATCTTCAGACTTTGTTACTATCATTCCTTTCATTTATCGTTACGATATTATTGAAAGAAATGACCTGTCGGCATCAAAAATTAGAACTGATATTGTTAGCTAGATTTTAGTCTTCAAGGATTATTGGTTTTGCCTTCCGTCTGGCCGTTCTGATGGGTGTTATAGACGGCACAGGAAATTTTTACCACTCTGGAACACCAATTGTCACTGTGTTTGATGAGAAATTACGACTTTTATTTTATGCGTTAAGTTAGTGATTTTCGTGTATTTGCCATGTCCTATGCATTTGTTCTTCATTTTTCTCGCTTTTCCAAGTTGAACTTTTACTGATGAACTTTTCTTTTTTCGTTCCTTTGGTTCTCTACTGATGCCGAATTTGGTGAGATTGATAAAAACATGTCAGACGTTTTTAAGGTAGTTCGGGGGCTAAAAACAAAACGATAGATTTTTTTTTTCATTTTTCTGTGATTGAAAGTTTATTTCATTCGCTTAAAAATTTTAACCAAAAAAATCAATGGGTCACCGACCTCGTTTTTCCCTGAGAAGCTTCCGATTTTGACCTTTTTAAAATAGTATATATAGGAAGAAAAACAATTTTAGAATTTTTTGTAAAACGATAGATTTTGATGAAAATGTAATACAAGTAAAGTAAGTGAGAACCGAACCGTCAATCCAAAAGCGAACAATCCAAGGACAATGGCAACACCAGAGACAAAAAAGGTGGAAAAAACAGAGACACAACATGGGTACGGCACAGAAAAGAAAAATGAAGACACTCACACACAAAGATGAACAACAAGGACCCAATAAAAACCATGGGTGAGATCAGGTGCACCGGTAGAGTCAGCATCTCCTGCTTCTTATAAGACACCAGCCGTGTTGAACATGTCAAATCCGGCAGCAAAGTCAAATTCGGTAGAGGAAACAACAAGTAAGCTTTACAGGGAAAGATCTGTCGTCATGTGGTAAACATATATCCCATAGCGGTCCACAAGATGGTGATGTCGACCGTTAAACTTCTGGAGGGATGACTTCAAGTTTTAGTTTAAATACCCTTGTTGAAGTTGCCTATTTGTGAGCAACCGGGCTCTATCAAGGAAGTCACTGTATCGAACACAGGCTCTTCAATAGCGAATGAGCTGGGAGATGTAAACTCCATATGCCGGCGCTGTTGGGATGTTGCAACAAAGAAAAGGAAAGTTTACTATTGGAAAGGTGAAGTCATCGCGTTTGTCGTACAGCTTAGTTTGAAGTTCTGTTGTCAATTTCAAGGTGAAGGTCAAGGAACGAGGCTGATGTAGAAGTGTCTGTGGTATCCTTAATTTCGAGCTCTTTTGGGTAGATCAAATGAAGAAAATCACCAAAGCGAGGGTTGTTTAGCGACAAAATATCATCTGTATAACGAAAGCTAAAATTAAAGGATTGTGCCAGTTTTTTTATCTTTATTTTGAAGAAGCCCTTCGATGAATTCAGCTTCATAAGAGTGAAAATTATGTTTCAAAAATTTCTTTGTATATATGAAAAAAATAGGGGCCGCCGACCATATTTTGATAAAATTGTGAAAATGTGATTTTTCCTTGATTATTTCTATAGAATGATCCCCCTTTAATAGATTAAGAATTATTCAGAAAGTAACCTATTTTGTAAGCTAGCAGCATCAATCTTGCTTATTTAATTTTATCTATTATCAATGAACTATTCAAAATAATTTTTACAAAACATTTTAATGGTAAATTTAAATTTTCCTCTGATGCGCTAGATGAATGTGCAGCTTTAGACATCCGAACTACTTTAATACGTATATAGTAATAGAGTGAAATGGGGAAAATAGATTAAAAGCTTTCTCCCACCCAAAATAGTGGTTATGTTTATTGTACAGAAAGAAATAATTACTTCACCACCGTTTTGTTCTTTAAATGAAAAATATACAAATTCTGTAAAGAATTTTACTATGCAATTTTCCCTAAACAAACGGTGCAGTCAAATGTTACGATATACATAGCAAAAATAAGCAAATAACATTTTATGACAGTGCTAACATTAAATTAGTTGGGAGTTATTCATCATTATGAATTCTAAATTTGTATATACATGCTTTGCATGCAAGGTATCTATTAAAAATTAAGTATTGAGTTCCAAAAATAAAGAAATTCAATGTAGTATTCCGCAAGGAACCATTAAAGGATCCTTACTCTTTCTTTGGTATGTTAATGACATGAATGATAAGCATCATTATCGTCAATCTCTATGGAACGTTAGCAACAGCGTATTAATATCACGTCGCGTGACGTTTCGTGAAAAAAAAATAATCCCATGTAAGAAAGCGCTATATTTAACTAAAATTATATGTTTAACCTAAAAATATTTCAGTAGAAAAAGAAACACATTACATATCAGTAACAGAATTAGCGATAAAAACACTATTAGTAATTTGTTTTGCTCGGATGGATTTCTCAACTTGTATTGCATCTCGTGCTATCGCACTCGATGCAATACAAGCTGAGAATTCCATACTTGCAAAACAAATTACTAATAGTATATAAATTCAGACAACAAACTTTCATTGCACCTCGGAAAGACTGAATTCATTTTATTTGACCAAGAAAGATAATCCAAGTAAAACAAGGAAATCTGTATTACATGAAAGCCTAATTTAATATCAACAAAATATTGATTTTTTTAGCATGTATATTGATCAAAATGAAATTACGTTAAACTCTATCATAATGACAACGAATTCAAGAATAAAGCCTATGCAAAGGAAGTCACTATTTATCTTATCAGACACCCGAGAGCCTTTAACTGCTGCTCTTATACAGTGCCAATATTTTATTATTCTTGCTGCTCTTGGCTTTCCGGTGTATCTCAAACTTTGAAAGTGAATTTAATTGATGGATGATAATTGTTTATAAATTCCATAAATTCCTCATTTGTCCTGTAAATCCGAAAATGTGATATAAATGATTACGTGTGCGGTATGTCAACAGCAATAGATTGGCGAAAGAAAAAATTCACTAAATCTCCGTATTAATTTACATCGTAATTACATATAGAAAAAGGAATTAACACAGACAACGGCTGTCCATTTCAACAGCATAGGTCATAGCTGGACAGACATGCAAGTTGTCGCAATTGAGCAAAATAAATCTTGGAATGAGACAAAGCGACAAGCAAAAGAGCGGTTCTCGATGCAAAAAATTAAATCCAGCTTGAATATTAAAACCAGAATTTTGAGATGATTAAAATTCTAAAAGCAGCAGGAAATTTGTGTTGAAATTTACAAATAACATATTTTACCAATTGCAGATATTATTTCTTCCGGATTCACTACAATGTCTTCAATTGTTGATTTTGTTAAATACTTTTAGATATACAGTAACTGACAAAAGTTTTTTCTTTATCTCCCTCCGGGCATTCATCTCGTATTACATTTGTGATAACCAGCGTCTACAATGTAGCTGTTATTGTTTGGTTTAGACTTTTTTGTACATAGTTTTTGTTTGATTTTATTTTTTTATTTTTATTTTGTTTTGAAAAAGGCCCTGATAGGGGCTGAAATATTAACTGTATTATTTGTGTACCGTTCACTTTTGTCTATTGTTTGATTATATATATATATGTAGCGAAAAATGAAAAATATATCCACACGCGTATACAATATATTAAAAACACAAAATCGGAAATGCACAATCTATTAAGGATTCATAATTAAACACAAAAACATTAAAGTCCAATAGAACATCACATTGTTCATCTCCTACCTACTGTCAGATATTCATGGAGTAAACTGGCGACGTTGTTAGTAGTTACTTAACGTCACTAATAAAAGTGAAAGTAGCACTACGGCGACGTTACTAAATATATATACGAACGTTAAAAATAACAAATAACTAGAGGTACTGTGGTCCACTGGGCCACAAATGAATACCCCCGCA
>MJUU01041352.1:6760-29684 GCA_002080025.1 Modiolus philippinarum
ATAAAAATGCAAGCTAATAATAAAAAAATCATTAAATAAATGCCCTCGTAATCAGATAATCATTAAAAAAATTTCAATCAGGTAATCAAGAAACCCATGACGGACCTCCTAGATATATACGTTATATTTTGATTTATGGGGTAAAGTTTTGTACGTGATGAAAACACATAATCTTTGAAGCTTTCAACGCCTTTTCCTTTTGTTGTATAACAATCCAACTAAAAATCAGACTTTGATGTTATTATATTTTCTACAAAATGTAGTCCCTCTGGCCGGAAAGTGTGCAATATTTTTATATAAATTGTAAATAGTTATTTTTGCAAACTTCCCAGTTTTCACATGACGTCAATATAACGTAATATTAACACGGCACGTGATAACTGAGTAGTTAGGTCATGTCAAAGCTACCTTGTGATATTAGTGTTATTAGGCGCACTCGATGTAGATTAATGTACACAACAGCAATAATTTGATTTTCTTAAGGAAGGGCAACATTGGTTTTTTGCCTGTGTAAAAGCAATTGAAAATTCATATATGATAATTCATGTGGATTTTCTTCCTGTTGATTGGTTAACCGTAAAGATGGTACTCTGGTAACCCACCTCCTGTTGAGTATACCATTCTTCTATCGAGTATACCACCCGCCCTTATTGTACAGTGACGTCATTGACGCTACTTGGAGTAGTAATACAGTCCAGATTCTCAGTATAATATATCACAGGCTGCTTTTGATTTCGAATGGAATACTAGATTACCATGCTCAGAAAAGAATTTCACCCTCGACTACCGTCTTGGGTGATATTTTTCAGGTCGCGTAGTAATCTAGTATACCATCCTCAATTGCTGGCAGTATGTGTATAATATATATTATTCTGGCTCAACAAATTATTCTAAATAAATTTTATATTTGATTAACAAACATATAGCACAGCAACTTTTCTTTTTGGTATTAACAAACATATAGCACAGCAACTTTTCTTTTTGGTATCAACGTATTCGGCATTAGAAAAATGGTTTATAGGTTACTCCTTGGCGATATTTGTCTGTAAAATTAAAATTTCGAACCCCGCATGATCCCCTGGATCCATTAATACCCTGTGATATAAAGGGCATCACGTGATTTTTCTTTGTATGATAAAAATCCTGCATTTGAATATTTTTTTCCACTTGAGATAAAATTTATTTTCGTAAAATTCAGAAAAAAAATCCATAGTCACTTCTTTTGAGAATTAAATTGTTGTTGAGTTATGAATCATTGCACTTTTAATGAAATAGTTTAAGCACAATAGCTGTAAATATGCTTTTTACTTTGTATGGGTCGTCCTAGTCTTTAGTACTACTATTATGCAATGACCCTTGTCCCAACAGTGCCAACATTATTGTATATACTTATAATGAATACTAATTAACAGTACCAATAATACTCAACTTGTGTCTGTAAATATTATATGTAATTAGATTTTTGCTTTTTTACCCTATCACGTACATCACACACCATCCAGTTGTACAAAAAAGTCAATATTTGAAATAAAACGGAAAATTTTTTTCTGTTTGAATTTATGAGTATTTTCATAGCATACCAGATCGGTCATTCTATAATGCAATTATTCCGCTCAAACCTTTTGAACTTACTATGAGGTTTGAGCAAAGTTCATTTTTGAAGGTATCATGAATGACAGTGATTGTAAGAGCGCTTTGACAGTTTAATTTATGTTTGTTGACAATTCCACATCCATGACAAGAAAAGACATAGATCTAGCGTTGCTCGACAATTAGCAAAGGATTCAGCTCAAACCGGTGCTAGGGGTCGTATTGAACTTACTACGAGTAATGAGCAAAGCTCATTTTTGAATGGCTCATGCTGATTTCAAGATGAAGAACAACAATAAAAGCGTTCCTTTGCTTGTTTTTACCATGTATTTTTAGAGACTTTGTCTCATGTACATTTACTCCATATCCTTTCATTCATCATTCACGATTGGAGTTTGTCTCTCTTGCAGTGTGGAGTCTGTAAAAAGATTCCCCGTGCGAGAGATGTATGCTCTCAATGTATCTCAGTTATGGGGTACTTGTTCGTTTGAGAATTTCTCATATGAAATACTGTCATACTTTCAAATTTTGGCATTTATTTTTTGTAATTTCGAAATGCAATCCTGTTTATAGTGCCCACATCTAACTATTTTATTACGCCAAGTTTTCTTACAATAGACTTGATGAGTGCCCTGTTTTGGTTTATATGTTGTAATCGTCCATTAGCTTAGGAAACTAGTGCTTCTGTCGGGCAATGGATGACAGTGATTGTAATAGCGCTTTGCCAGTTTAATTTATAATTGTTGAAAATCCGGAATCCATGACCAGAAAAGACATGGATGCAGCGTTGTTCGACAATTAGCAAAGAATTCCACTCAAACCGGTGCTAGGGGTTATCTAGAACATACTATGAGGTATAAGCAAAGCTCATTGTTGAAGGCCTCCTGGTGACTTCAGGATGAAGAACAACAATAAAAGCGTTGTTCATTTGCTTGTTTTCACCACTAAAGATGAATAACAACAATAGATGCATTTTTCTATTGCTTGGTTTTACCATGTATTTGTAGAGGCTTTGTCCCATATGCCTTTACTCCTTATCCGTTTCTTGGTTAATTTTATTTAACCTCTTTCAGTTCTCGTGTGCTTTGAATTTTTTGTCTTCAAAACGTCTGAATTTACGAGATAGGACTCGTCGACTGCAGTATCGTAATTTTATTACCAAAGGGTCGATAGTTGTGGACTGAATGCCTCCTAGGGCTTACAAGTCAAGCACCAAGTAGTTCGGTGCTGGCCCCCCAAAAAAACCCGAATATTTAAAAAGGTGCAATATCTATAATTCTAATTTCTTTTTATGAAACTCAGAAGTATCTTCGCCTTGCAAAACTCTGTTCCTAGCTGGTCTTGCGCTTGTTTTGATCTTCTCAATCAGATTTTTAGCATGTTTTGATTTTTGTCTTCTAAATGTTCTATTGCTATTTGACAGATTTGCATTGAACCAGATTGTTGACGCAAGACAAGTTACTTCCTTTGGTGTAGAAAAAATTGAATGCGTGACTTTAGAGATAGGAGCTGGTGTTCGTTTTAAGGTGGCTTTGTTAAAGCAGTCAAATAAATTTTGTAAAATGGCTGTCGTTTGCAATATAAATACAATGTCGAAATTGTTTAAAAAAATATTTATTATCAGACCAGTAATTCTAGTAATCAGACCTGTCAAATTTGGATAAGCTTCGCGGGAGTCTCAGGCAAATCGCGTGACACTTGACAGGTCTGCTAGTTTCTGTACACCCTGTAGATGTTTGTACCACAATATTTTCCCCAGAAAGCGCTCCGTACACTTAAGTCATCACGTGTCCATCTTGTGTACCCTTTACGCACAATTTGTGACAGCATGTGTTCCTGAAAAGTAATGAACATATTTGCATAAATATTTCCTGGCTTTTTACCGTTTTTAAATCAGCATTGACATTTCTTGTATATCCAGATGGCAGCGGACAATACTACATCTTTGTACCGATCAAGTGCAGCGTATTATCGTGATAAAAGGATCAATAATATCAGTTAAAAATTCTGACATTTCATTGGTTTAATACTGATCAGCTGACATTTATAATTCTGGAGTATGGAAAGCGCCGGTCCGATTTTATGATATTGACGGTAAATATCGGCTGGAAAACGGACCGCGAAGTTTGAGTTGACTTTAATTTATAATACATTTTGACTTTTACGTTAATCAACAAATGCAACAAACAACAATTAACATTTTATGTCAATGTTTTTATCAAGTACAGTAATATTATTTTACAAATTTTTAAAATTAACGATTTGAAATAAATTCGATGAAAAACAGTTATGTGTATGGAGACCTGATTTGAAAAGATTAATTTTGTTTTTTATTTATTTATTATTTTTTTTTTGGTTGAATATTTAAACACTGTAGCTGAAAAGGAAGACAATTTTGCCATAGGTAGCTGTGGCTTTACTATATGGCCTTTTTCATGTTTAACAGGATTTATCATTTGTTTATTGTAAAAATATTCTTACTTTTGTTGAACAAAGCATCAGGTCCCTTTTTGTTGTATAATATAGATTTATATTTCTTCAATGCAATAAACACAATAGTAAACGACATAAAAGGCAATATCACAAAATTTGGACTGCCCTTGGGTTGTGATATGGACCAGGAAACTGATATAACCCTCGCCTTCGGCTTGGGCCATATCAGTTTCCATGGTCCATATCACAACCCTTGGGCAGTCCAAATTTTGTGATATAGCCTTCAATGTCATTTACTATTGTGTAATTATTCAATATCTGTATTAAGTTTATATATGACAAGTGCTCAGATGACCAAGAATGATTTTTCTGTCAATCAAGAAGAAAGCTCCTCCCTTGTAAAAAGTGCTAAATATGACCAAGAATGAAATTATTGTCAATCAAGATGAGAGCTCTTCCCACTGATCATGATTGTGATTTCTTAGCACCATCCCAATGCATATTTTAACGTGTTGTATATGCCTATGCATATTATACGGACGCTATTAATTCTTCTTTATAACAATATGTCTAAATAGTAGAACATTATTCTTATTGAAACTTTGTTACATGAAGAGTAATGATTGTATTTATTCAATGCCGCCGTGCGCGGTCCCGGCTGAAGAATAGGCCCGCGGCATCCTCTGAGCTTGGAGTATGAGCCATCCTAACAGAGGACCCCGAGGGAACCCCGGGATATAGAAATAGGACCCAGTATCTCCGGCTTGCGGGGTGTGACCCCTCCTAAACGGAGGCTGACCCCGAGGGTCCCGGGATATAAAAATAGGACCCATTCCGTGGTTGTGCGGGATTAATAAATACACAACCCATCTTTCGGATGGGATGTAAACTCAGGTCCACGTGTTGGGAGAAATGCCACGCTTCCTGCACGTTAAAGAACCCTTGTAGCAAGCTCTTTTTGTGGTGGTCCGTAGGTGATCGGCTACAAGGCTAAATTCCCCGCCCTTGACAATTTCACCCTACTTTTCCAGTGGCAGTCAGAATTTCCCGTCCCATGGCCCTTTCCATACCCCAAAGTGATTATTTATCAACAAACTTGTTCTCGTCTTGATATAGCTGAAATATTGCTGAGTAGACGTTAAACAATATTCAATCAATTTATTCAATGCAATAAACACAAAAGTTACTGATGTACAGGTATTCATTACATACTTAGCGAAGAAATATATGTTCTGTTTTGCATATGTGATATAGCCAGAAGTTAACAGTCCATATCATATACCCAGTCTGATATGGCCATATCAGGCTGCGTCGTTCTGAAATATCCATACCAGCCAGCCTCGGGCTTTTATGGGAGCCATGCTGATATAGAAAAGGCCATGTACTAATCTCTATGTATTGGCCTATACGTCATGGTAATGATATAGCCATCGCCTTCGAATTGGTCAAAATCAGCTCTACTGTACATACCATGGTTCTTGACCGATCTATATTAAGTTTTATAGAAAGGATGATTTCATATTTGGTCTGTATTATGTCCAAGAAGAGTTGTATTTACCATAAAACAATTTTTGCCTCCTGTCTCTATGGTGCAACTATTACCTGTTTATCGTTTTTATTTTGTATCTGAACTTCACATGTAATTGTAAACTTTTTTGTAGATAAAAGTCCGAAAAGAGCATGAAAACAAAACATATAAAAAAGAAACAGGAAATGGGGTAAATGTCAAGGAGACAACATCCCAACTCCAGGTTAAAACCACCCAAAACAAAGCATCTAGGGTCACCTTAAATATTTGCAATTTAGAGGCAGAAGATTTTGGCCTACACAAAGGCTACTCCGGCCCTCGGACCCCTCTCCCTCTATGTTCCACCACTGTAGTGTTTACACTTGCTTGTAGATGATTGACAATCACTACCAGTATTTACCTCCATTTTTTCCAGTCCAGCTGTGGTTTGGATGTCTTGTATATCCTGGTCAAATAACGGCATACAATAACAGTCACTATGACTTTGTGGTAAAATGGCAATCAACAAATGCTATTTACAGAAAAAAAGAAAAAAAGATAGATTGAAGGCAAGCTATAGCCTAAAATCCTGTTGACACTATCAAAGTCTTCTTGGTTAAAGTTTTTGAATATTTTTTGATAGTGTCAACGGTCAAACTTTGATAAAATTTTGAAGGACTTTGATGGAAAAGCAATCTAGCCTATTTTTTTCTTTAAATTTTGACGGACTTTGATGGGAATTAACCAATCAAAAAGTAGTTTTGAGATGATGCAACTTTTGTTTACAAAACAGAAGTACATGGCTAAAAGGCTAAAAATTTAAAAAGACAATATCTAGCAAATATTACAGAAAGTTTTAATGAACGAATGTTATGATCCATTCTGAAATGACTTTTGGTCTCTGCTTTGTCATAATACTGAATTAAAAAATGGCCAAGATATAGCCTTTGTTATTTCTTACTGACCTAGTACTTAATCCTTTCCTTAATCCTCAATTTTGTTTTCCTTTCTGATAATTCATATGCACTGTATTTATGCACAAAAGCCAAAGTAAAAATGTAATATATCTTATCTTCTTCTGGAGGAATTGGCACAATTCGTTTCCTTGAAAACACATTTTCCCGCCTTTTCTTTGACCACCAGCCTCCCCCCAAATAAATAAAACACACACAAAAAATGTCCACTACCTGTAACGTGCAGTTAATACCTCCATTACATAGTAGCACAAGTCATACTCTACTACCTATATAGTACAGGTCTCACGAACATTACCTTCACCGTACAGTTCTTACAATGCTTACTAATACCGTACAGTTCTTACCTCCCGAACCTATATCGTACAGCTCTTAACTCTTCTTAGTATATCGTTCAGTTCTTACCTCAGCTACATTTACCGTACAATTTTTGCCACCCCTTAATTCCTTTACCGTAGTTCTTACCTCCACTAGGCCTACTTATACATTTCAGTTCCTACCTCAACTTCTTAGACCGTATACGTACAGTTTATACCATACAGTTTTTATCTTCACTACCTATACCGTAAAGTTCTTCCATGCAGTACCTATACCGTACAGTGTTTATCTGCACTACCTATGCCGTACAGTTTTACCTATCTTACTTATACAGTACAGTTCGTAGCTGTAATACCTAGACCGTACAGTTCCTACCTCCAATACCTATACCGTACAGTTTTTTTTATCTCTCCTACGTATACCTCCCTGCCTTTTCCGCAGAATTCTCACGTCCCCTGTATCGTAGTTTTTATCTCCGTTACCTATTACATCCATTTCTTACTTCTACTACCTGTGTCACAGAATTATCTTGCCTGTCTATACCATATAGCTTGTACCTCCACTACCTGTACCGTACAGTTTTTACCTCACCTGCATTTGCCGTACAGCTCTTATCTCCACTACCTATACCTTACAGGTGTTACCTCCCTAACTTGACCGTACAGTTATAACCTACCCTGCCTATACCTTTCAGGTCTTACCTCCAAGACATTTATGTCATATTTGAAAAATATGTTGTGAACAAGTGAACGCTCGGGTGTAGGTTTTGGTGTTGTTGTGTGAAACTGGGTGCGAGTTGGTGCTGCCGTATGGACGACCTACAAATTTAAAGGTTAGAAAAAAAGAAGATGGAAACAGAACCGAACTATTCATTTTATAAACTTTATATATAATTTAGCAAATCATGCGTGAAATTTTCAGATGAATTCAAGAATACATGTAAATACACGACATCTTATTTTTCGCGTGTCCGGCTTTGCAGTTTTAACATCCGTTCTTAATAATTAACATTTTAAACGCTTGAAGGGCTGCATTGTGGGACGAACAAGTTAAAATTCTTGTCGAACTGCGATAAAAGGTAAAAGTATATGTACATATTATGTCAAAATTATTAATTTTGGTCCCTTATAGAAGGCAATTTCCTGACCATACCTATTTGTTAATCCATCCCATTTTTGTTGTCTTTACTCTATACAAGGAACGTCAAATTTATTTTACATGTAGTTTACCTGTGACGTCACACTTCACATCTACGCCATTTTCTTTGGTTTGCACGGCCCTTTGAAGATAGCAATGTCGATGAACTAGGCCACCCCGGCTTAGACCCATCCACACCTCCATCTTTTATTTTTTAAAATTATTTTGATATTATATTGAATCATATTTGTTCTCTGTCAGAATTTAAACATGTTTCGGTATATGATTTTCCAAATGTTTGGAGTTTATCTGCACTGAAAAGACATAAGTTGTCGAAATGTGCATATGCAGAAATTAAATTTACAGTAACTTCTGTATTTTGTTATCTATTACTACTGGGCAGATGCCTCTGCTGGCGGACAGTTAGTCCCCGAGGGTATTCACCAACCCAGTAGCCAATACTTCGGTGCTGGCCCGAAAACCGATTTTATTCGGAATTTTGCAAAACCTAAAGTTTAAATCTGATGAATATCTCCCTCTTGCATAGCTCTGTCTTTAGCTGATTTTTGGCTTTCCTATTTAGATTCTATTGGTAATTTCTTCTCTGTCAGATTTTACACATGTTTCGGTATATGATTTTCCAAATGTTTGGATTTTATTTGCACTGAAGAAGACATAAGTTGTCGAAATGCGCATACGCAGAAATTAGATTTACAGTAACTTCGGTATTTTGTTATTTGACATAATATGAACATATACTTTTACCTCTGTTATCGCAGTTAAACAAGAATTTAACTTGTTCGTACTTACTGCTTCACTAAAAAAATAAAAAGAAAATTAAAAAAAAAATCGATACGTCACTGTTTGAATTCATCTTTAGCAACCAACCTTCAAACGGCACACATATATACATGCATCTACTAGCTCTCTATATTTATTTCGGTTATGGTGTACTTGTTGAGAGATTATCTCGTATGCATATACTACCGGTATCATACTCTCAATTTTCGGCATTTTATTATTTTTGTAATTTTCAAATATTATTCTGGCCACCTGTGTATATTGTCAACATTACCTTATTTCATTATGCTAAGTTTTCTTACAATCGACTTGATAAGCTCTCTGTGTTTGTCTAGGACACTAGTGCTTTTGTCGGGCTAGGGATAAGAGTGATATTGTAAGAGCGCTTTGCCAGTAAATTTTGTTTGTTGACAATCCCGCATCCACAAGCTTAATAAAAGATGGATGCGGCGTAGTTCAACAATAAGCAGCGAATTCCCCTCAAAACGATGCTGTGAACCGTCTTGAACCGTATTATGAGTTATGAGCAAAGCTCACTGTTGAAGGCCTCGTTCTGACTTCAAGATGAAAAACAACAATAAAAGCGTTGTTCCAACTCTGGACGTCTGAAAACAAAACTTTACGACAAGCGTGATGGTTTCGACTCCCCAATAGTTAACTTTCAGTTTTTGAGCAGTAACATTCCCAAGTCCCTGGCATATGGCGTTGCATTTTGCGTCATTCTCTATTGTACAGCGATTTTGTCAACAAAGCGAAATCATTGCCTCCAATTTATACATCATAGTTATGTTCAACCACTGTTGCTACTAAAGAAGTTTTGCAGTCGTCACCATGATTTGACAAATTGTTACAATATTTCTATATCACAATATTACTTTATTACCGGAATGACATGACAAAATCGGACTTTTCGAAGGCAGTGTGACGGGTGCCACTCGTGGAGCAGATCATGCTTACCATTCCGGAACACCTGATGGTACTCCCGGTTTTTTGGGGGAGTTCACACTGTCAGTGCTTTAGGTTTTGTGTTCTTTTAATTGTATATCACACCATCATCTTTTAGTTTTGTCTTCATTGTTAATGTTTCTGGTACAGATTTGCCCTTGTGATTGTCCGAATACTTAATATATTCACAAAATCGTTCCAAACTTTGCTTTTTTTCCTTGGTACTGTTTGAGGTTTAGAGTAATAATATCCATGGATTTACATTGTATTTTTTCGAAGGGTAAGTAAATGTCATCAATAAGTCAACCAACAGATCTTTCAGCATCATATTCTAGCTGGCGGTGTGACGGGTGCCATGCATGGAGCAGATCATGCTTGCCCTAAAGATACCTCAAGTTTTTGTATATGGGTTCATACTGGCTGCTAGTGTTTTAGTTTTGTTGCGTTTCTGTTTGTTTTTGTTTATTTGTTTTGTGTTATTATGCTGTCGCTATTCGTGTTGGATATGAATTTCCGTGTTTTTGTACCGCCTGCGTTCACGCAGTGGCGACATATAGGGATCACTATCCGTCGTCTTGCGTCGGCGTCGGTGTCGTTGTCGGCGTCACAAAAATTTCTGTCGCATTTTTCTCAGGAACCATGTATCCGAGCCTTCTGAAATTTGGCATGGCGTATCAGTATGGATACCTATACCCTGTAAGACAGTTTTGGATCTCTCGTATGCCCACTTCCTGTTTGACGGAACTTAGAATATTTTTTTGTGTTATTACTGAGGCGACACATGTCTTCCGTGGAAGACTTACTACTAATTTTATTTTTAATTTTGGAATTACCCTTTTCCTCATTTTTTTCTTGGTTTGCCGATGTAGCCTTCCATATATACATATTTTTAAATACTTTGTCTCATTAGCGTTTACTTCATTTAATTTCGTTTTTTGTCTACCTCAAAATTAAAAGGTCAATAACTGAATTCACGGAAGAATTCATTTTTTATTCTGCAATTAAGCAATATGTAGTAGTATTTGAATAGCCGAGGGTATCAATGATCATCAATCGTATATTTAATACCGTGTGGTATTAAAACCCAAATTAAAAAAAAAATAACGTTTTGATCAAAATTCTTGACAACAACCTATCCTACCCCTGTGGTAAACGCCTTTTTGATTTTTTTTACATAAAAAGGAGCCATGACAACCGGAAGTGGATATATTCCTTTGAATGGGATCCGGACAATTTGAATAGGGTCTGCAAGTCTCTTTCAAAGGAAAGTTCCTTATTTTGTTTAATTTCGGTCTAGGTTAATGTTATAAATTGAAGAATTCTTAAAGAGTAAAATATTGTGGTTCAGAGAAAAAGAATCCCAAGCTTAATTTGAATTGTGAACCAAAATTCCAACAATTTCTCATAGTACTACATAGCCATATGGCACCCGGTAACAACGTTTCACGTATATTCTCGGAGGTCACATGACAAGACTTACAGGGCCTATGTTCTATGCATGTTAAACATCTATCGATGCCGATCTCCAATACCGTCCTCAGAAAATATATGGAAACCAATTTCTGCCAAAAACCAAATTTTTCGCGACATTAAGAGAAAACCAGTCCAGTCCTTATCCCAACCCATTGTAAAAAATAGCGATGTTTGGTTTTCTTATCGCTTTGAAGTTGAATTTGCGTGTTGTTTCAGTTATTTTTTGGGGGAATCGATCTGGAAAACTCCATTGTTATCAAAACTACATGTAGCATGAAAAAAGATTCAGCTTTCTAAAACGTCCACCATCTTGAAGTACAACATGGTATGGAGGTCAGTAGAGCCATTCATGTCAAACTTGACCAAAATGCGTAGATGTGCGTAATTAAGGGGGAAGGTATCATAATCAAATATCACGCTTGGTGGATTTTGACTAGCACGTAAAGGGATCTATAAAATCACGAATATCATATATTTTGAAGGGCGTTTTTCACGAATCACGCTCTACAAAAGACAAAAAAAAATAATTTCACAGATCACGCTTAGACCACTTCCCACTTCTATCCCCTCAAGAATGTCTTATTTGATTAAATAAAACGCAACAAAAGAATTACAGTCACTAACTTTGGGTTCCGAAACACAAGAAAAATGCATAACAAATTATACTAGGTTAACTGACCTCGAATGCATACAGTGCCATCAAAATAAATATCATAAATGTTTCCTTCATGATTGTATCACGTATCCTATCAGTCTTATCAGACAGAAACTTCCTGTCTTGGATTAGGCCGTCCTAAATTAATTCTATGTTTAACGTCATCCGCCCTCGTAGGTTTTGAAAATTCTTAGAAATAAAAAAAAAACAAAATAAAATTCGTAATGTCCACAAATTTTCAGGTTAAGGCCGCGACCCGTCACTAATTGAGCAGTTTGGTATGAAACTGATGAAAAACTTGGAAAAGAAAGTGGAATTAAATGTCTTATGTCAGTCAAGAATTTAAAACAAAATGTGAAATCTGTTCTAGAGCATATATTTATGCATTAAAATGTATAAAAGATAATTGCAAAAGATTTGTTTGAAATTTGTGTTTGTTTTATTTCTCCCTCCCTCTCTCGTAGCTTTCATTGTCTTGGGTTGACGTTAAACATAGAATTAATTTAGGACGGCCTTATAATATATCCTATATATTAACCTAAACCAATGTTGTGTTAGAAGCCAACGTATTATCAAAATCAAAAGAATGTGCTTCCATATTATAAGACAACATTAGTCCGCTTTCAACATGTATAAGTATTTGTATAAACACATATCTTGGACTACCGAAATTCTCATACTATATTTAGTCAAATGTTGTTTATTAAAATTATTCTTTAAACGAATTACATGTATATATGAAAAAGAAAGAAAATGGGGTAAATGTCAAGGAGACCACATCCCATATCCAGGTTAAAACGACCCAAAACAAAGCATCTAGGGGTCACCGTACGGTCTTCAACACAGTGAGGAACCTTACAACATATAGCAAGCCCTAAATGGCCCTAAAAAGTTAAAAAAGTGAATAAATCAATGGAAACAAACCATATATGTTATCTCATTTATCAAATCAGTCAAAATATAGATGTTTCTTGATAAGATTGGAAGTCAGCAAACAAATTGATTCAAACCCCCGATTCAGTTCATTCAAAAATATCAATAAAATAAATAGTCATAAATTTCCTGTTTTACTGCCAAGCATGTGTTCCCAAATTGAAGATCATTAAGGAGGGCTAACTAGAGGCTTCGAAACTGAGCCCGTATCGCTCGGACGACAGAATCCTTCTATGTTATGCAAAATGATGTTTTTTTCCCAATACAGTCTTGCGTTAAGCTATGTTCTCCACTGGCGCCAATGTTTTATGTCAGATCCAATTGAAATAACAAAATTCATAACTTTTTTGAAATGATAAATCTTTGTAAAGGACATTCCATACATCATTGCAATACAGTTTAGTTAAATTTGCTTCAATAATTTCAGAGTAGATAATGGTATCATTTTCACATATGGTCCAATGTTAAGCTATATTCCACAATGGCGGCCATATTTTTGTCGGATGAGAACGATATGAGCAATCTTAATGAAGAACCTTCCATACATCATTCCTGTAAAGTTTCTTGAATAAATGCTTCAGCAGTTTCAGAGGAGAGGATGAAAATGTGATTTTTCCTACAGGGTCCAATGTTAAACCTAATTTGGTTCTGGCGGCCATGTTTTTGTCGGATCTAAATCAAATGGACACTCTTTGCTAACGACATTCTGTACATTATTCCTTTAAAGTTTGGCTTCAGAGGAGATGATATTGTGAATTTTCCAATGGGTCAAATGTCAAATCTAAGTTCGACGTTTTTGTAGGATCTGTTTCCCAAGGGGTCAAATGTTCGACGCTGGCGGTCATGTTTTTGTAGGATCTGAACCAAATTAGCAATCTTGGTTAAGGTCCTTTCGTACAACATTCCTGTAGCGTTTGGTTGAATTTGCTTCGGCAGTTTCAGAGGGAAGATGATTTTTCCAATAGGATCCAATGATAAACGTATGTTCTGCTCTGGCGGCTATGTTTTTGTAGATTCTGAACGAACTGACAAGTCTTTGTTAAGAACTTTCCATAAATCATTCCTGTAAGTTTTTCCTGTGAGTTTGATTGAATTTGCTTCAATGGTTTCGAAGGAGAAGACGAAAGTGTGAAAAGTGAATGGACGGACGGGCGACTGATTCCAAGTGATGGCGATTGCTAACATTGACTCTTTGTGTCAAGTGAGCTACAAACCACCATCTGGAAGAATAATTGCGATTTTGTAAAAATATTTTCACATTTGTTTCTTTAAAAATCCACTGAAAATCCATCTCAGTTAATGGCTTGATTGTGGCAGCATCGTTTTTTTTTGTATTTTGGAGATTTGTAAGCAAATTTTCTAACCTCAAAGAGAATTAGAAAAAAAATTACACTGGTCAAGTCATGGTACTGAAATCTACGGTAGCGTATTGATGTGAGGTTTTCGTTTATAATTTGTATTATATAATCATGTTTTATTGTCATGTGTCCCATTGAGGGCCCTTGATTGGTTCATAAAGAACTTTACTTAACTGCATTTGTATCGTATTGTTCAGTTTAATAATAAATGTTTAAATGTCATCGATCATAATGAATTCATTTATTTATTATTTTAAATACAGTACTTCGAAATCAGAAAATGAAACCACCAATACAAAACTCTTACTAATCTATGTCGATTTCAAAATAACCGTTTTTATCATTGATAGTTAGTGACCATGAGTTGTTGATAGAAACTGGTAGATACTATAAGATACCCAGAGAGGAAATACTATGTAAAACATGTAAAGTCTTTGACAATGAGGAACATTTCTTCTTTAATTGTGTAATTAATCAATCTTGTAGAAAGCAACTTTTAGAATATTATATGAAAACTCAGCTAAATTTTAATTCCCTGAATCAGTTAAAAAAGTTGACTATTATACTTAATCCATCAACCTCTGAACAATTACAAACCGGGCTGCTACAAAGCTATCGTCTCATTATATATTGTATTTTCGTTTAATTTTGTATTTTTAACTTTTTTATGGGGGCAAATTATACCATTTTAATTTTATTTTACATTGTATACTCTTTCTCAATTTTTGCTGCGTGACGCACAGACAAATCAAGAGCATTAATTAGTTCGTTTAATAGTTAACCACGTTAACTTCGAACAAACAATTGTGTCATTCATGAACCTTATTCTATTGTATGAATTTTTTTCTTTGTACGTCTTTTCCGTACTGTTTTGCTTCACTAAGGACAAACCATGACTAGAAATCATGTCCGACATTTACTAGCATGGATCGCAAATTAAATTTATAAAATCATAAATCATTTACATTTACTGGCAAGGTTTCGCATAGTTTCTGTGCATTGTTTATCTACTTAATTCTTTAACTGAAACTAGGACAAACGATGGTGTCTTTTTTAATTGCAAAACATCTCTTGAAATATTTTATCGTAGAATGACAAAAAAGTGCAATCCATCATAAAACCATTCACACTCGTATGGAAATCATAATAAAATTTCACCTTTGGGTACACCTAAATGGTTTAACCAAACCGAAAGTTTTTGCCAGTGCTTGTGCCAAGTCCGCATGTCCCGAGCTTTTGTTGTTTCTTGATGTGCAGTTCCTTGGTAGAATGTATGTTACTGTATTTCACAGCCATTTAATCATACACAAGGTCATTTGTGCAGGCGAAATTGATGATACATATATATATATTTAACGACACATGAGAGGAACATCTACGAATACTTGAAGCATTTTTCGTACTATTTTGCTGCACTTATGACAAACCAGGTTTTCGAACCTATGAGGATTACTATTTCAGAACTCATCACAGAGAGTGAATCTGGATGTGATTCTTTGAATTATTTAAGACACGTTGTTTCGTACCAAACATTGGAAATTGAAATTTACTAATTGTGTTGACTGTTCTCTCACTATAATATTAAAAAAATAATCGATGGACCGATTTTCGACAAATACATTTTAGTTCTTAAACCATCATATAAACCGTTGTAAGGATGTTTTTATTGAACGACCGATTTGAGCTGTGCAAATTCGTATTCTTCTGACGTCATATATTATTCTGAGCGCGTAACTCTTGTTTTCAGAAAAATTCAATCACGAGGTACATGTATAGTTTCCTGTTTTTTTAAGTGTTCTATCACTTGACGGGTGCTGTATATTGGAAAGAAAATGCTTACACGTTCGTAGCACCTGATGTCATTCTGTTCGTTTTTTAGTTTACACTATTAATTCTTTAGTTTTGAGTGTTGTATTTGTTGTGTTCGTGTGTCGTTTTGGTGTGGAGTTTCCTTACTCTTCTGTTTTCTAGTGTTATCGTTTGGGCGAAGGACATTTCATCGAAACAATCGTAGCTACTCGGCCATTTCCGCTACACTAAAAAATGGCCGAGTAGTGACGATTGTTTAGCGAAACTGAATTTGATTATGGTGGACATTTTAGCGAATCATTATTATATGAAATTGGTAATAAGATATATAAAAGAATAATAAAAGATATAAATTAAACAACTTCCAAGAAATGTTTATAGTTGAAAGAAATATGTTTAGAATTTAGATATAAATATTTAGTGTCCGAACAGGCTCCCTTGTAAAGAGCCGAACGAGAGCAATTGGAATAAAAATATAATGACAAGATTTTGTATTGGCTCTTTGTTTCAAGATACTGTAATTACATGTTTTGTGTAGTATTTTATTTTTAGCGAACAGTTTTAACCAGTGTTTCGTTTTGAAATGGTGTTCATTTTAAAGATAATGTATTAAAAATGATCTTTCTTGAAAACCTTCTCCAATTTCTTTTATGGGCAGGCAACGTGTTAAGCATGTCGAACAAAAGAGGCGTTCACATAAAATTATCTGTTGCTAAAATATCCATCTAGGTTTTCCAGATTCGTTATATTGTCCTTGATATTTCGCTTAAAAGTCAGATTTTTTGTCGCTGAAATATCGTCTTTTTTTCGCTAAAACGTCCATCCGTGTCTCTAAAATGTCCTCCGAGGTATCGTTTGTGCCTTGTTTCTGGACTTTGATTTATGTAATCTTGTGCTTTGTTCCTTCGGTATTCTACTGTCGTTGTTTGGAAGAAGTACAGCGTTTCTTGGCAATCGTATAACCTATTCGGTTTCCATTATCCAACATAATGCGCTTTTTTAACACTATTCTTTGGTAGCTTTGATATATAAGGTTATAGGAGTAAAATATTATCCGTGCGTATAATATTCCTTTCAAGTCAGAATACATTTTTCATTTTTCTTTTTTTTCTTTATTCCTGAATAAAATATTTCTATGGATTTATATGCTTGATTTTCTCTGTGTGCTGTGCGGTTTTATCACTGGCATTAGCTTTTTAATTTGATTTTCAAATCAAATTAGATTAATTAAATTTGATTGAAATTATTCACAAAGTTGGATGTTTTATTCATCAGCTTCAAACATCTTACATAATCTGCCCGCAATACTCCTTTTCATCAGTTGTGTTTGAAGCCATTGTTATATGTAAATTTCTTAATGAAATCAGTGTTGATTTCACAAATTAAAAATATCATCTCAAGAGTAATAATTCAAAAGTGTCAAAAGTTTTGATGGCTATGATCATAGCATTTAATTATGTGGTACTATGGATTTGTACTAGGGGTCTGTACTAAATATTTTGCTGAAAATACAACAACGGCAGAAAAATACCTAATGAACAAGTGATTCGAAATTACAAAAATTAAGTCCAGAGGCATGACCAAAAAAGAAATTACAGAAAAATTATAACAAAAGACAGCCACAAATCGCGGAAATAAAATTTCAACACTCAAAACCAAGACACTCACAGTGAGAACGCCCATAAAACCGAGGGTGATATCCAATGTTCAGTAAAGGTTAGCACGTCCTGCTGTTTATAGCATCCATTACATTGTCATTGAGTCAATTTTGGATCAAAGAAAAATCGGTAAAGTCCGGGAAAAAGTGAATCTATCTGAAAATGTGCGTTTTCATTTGGGATACCGACACGTCGTTTCTTTCAATGATGTTATGTTGACGGCAATAAAATTTCTTGATTGATGAAAGTAACATAGACTCAACAAATCTCCGACACAACAGCTTTTAGAACAAAAAAAATCTTCAGAATCAACTGCAGTTTTCCCTTCCCATACATTTCGTTTGAACAGGTCAGAATTGCATTTGAAATTGTATTTTAAAATGTTTTAAAAAGAAATTGAAGCAAATTATATTCCTTAAATGAAATTTCATCCATGAAACCAGAATGAGAATATCATCGGGTACAAAAACTAAACACCGAACTGTGATTGTTAAAAACACTTGGTACATTTATCCAAATTATGGAAATAACAAGTTCATGAAAAGGCAACAGTTCACACACACCGGTCGGTCAAGCCTTCGAACATTGAGGAGCTCGAGATTCCGGGCTACTTTTTCCATTTGTTTGTCCAAACCAGGGAACCCCTCTTAATTCACAAATGCTGCATTACTGGAATAGTTATAGTACCAAATTACACTTTAACTACCATATGGTTGCAAAAGTAAAAACATAAGCAAAAAATGTAATATTTCAATAAAATATAATAAATGAAATATTTATATATTCAATCTTTCTGTCTTATTTTCTTTTACACATCATAACTGTTTTCTTTAATGCAGTATATCCCTGCCAATCCTGCCAATATATGCCAGCTTTGTGGTGCGAAGTTCCATAAAGTCCATTCAAATTAGAATCGCCACAAGAATCGTACCACCACCCACCTTTTCCTTCTTCAACAACACAATGGTCGTGGTTGTCTTCATCGTTGTCAACGTCAGTGGCACTAAATTGCTGGGCATCATTTTGATCCAAAGCATTTCCTGAAAAAGTCTCGTAAAGATGTCTAACTATGCTGATTCATGCAACGATCGCCGTACATATTTTCATGCTTTTAATAATTCATGAATTAAAACATTTCATCATTATGAAACACTCGTCTCAAAAGACATAGCAGTGGCACTGTAAACGTTAACTGAGCATGGATCTAACTAGCTGTGTAAATTATCATATCCATAGGCTCTTACCAGCAGTGCAACTATATAAGTTTACATGGTAATGGATCCGAGCCCATTTAACTAATATAGTGGCACTGCAGTATATATAATATCTCAGATTGTATCTTACCAGAAGAGCAATTATATAAGTTAACTAGGCTGGTAATCTTCTCTACATTTATTTGATCTAACTTGCCGTGTATAATGTTGTACGCATGGGATCTTACGAGCATATATATAATAGCCCAGAATGGATCTTACTAGCAGAGCCTATATATAAGTTAACCGAGCTGGTAATCTTCTCTACATTAATTTGATCTAACTTGCCGTGTATAATATTGTACGAATAGGATCTTACGAGCAGTGTATAACATAGCTCACATAGGATCTTACTAGCAGTGTATAACAAAGCTCACATAGGATCTTACTAGCAGTGTATAACATATCTCACAGAGGATCTTACGTGCAGTGTATAACATAGCTCACAGACGATCTTACGAGCAGTGTATAACATAGCTCACAGAGGATCTTACGAGCAGTGTATAACATAGCTCACATAGGATCTTACGAGCAGTCTATAACATAGCTGATATAGGATATTACCAACAGAGCTAATTATAAGTTAAGAGACCGACCATTTAACTTGAAAGGGGAGGGGAGGGGCTATGTTTTTCCATAAAAAATATTTTACAGCTGCTTTTATGTGAAAAAATATTTTGGCTACAAGAATGATGGAAAAATATTCTGAAGAAGGCTTTCTGCCAATTTGAAAAAAAAAAAATCACATTTTGTTGATTCAAGGAAAAAAATTATAACCCTCTTTCAAGTTAAATGGTCGGTCCCTAACTGGGCATATTATCTTCTCTACATTCATTGGATCTAACTTGCTATGTATGATATTGTGTCTATAGGATCTTAGCAGTAGAGTATAATATAGTTCACGCAGGATCTTACCAGCAGTTCCGCTGTAGTCTTTTGCGGTTAATCTGTATTGATCAACCTCATTTGTTACGCCAAAGGTATTATACATAGCTACCTCTGTAGATGAAGTATAATCTTCGAGATACACACGTAGTTTGTAATTGCCCTGAGATGTCAGTCTGTATAGATGTTCGTTTCCTAAGAAAAAGAGGTAAAAATAACACAGTTCAATTTAAACAGTTTTTACTCAACCTTGGACTCACTGATAGTGTGACGGGTGCCGCTTAGTGGAGCAGGACATGTTTACCCTTCCGGAGCACCCGATATAACTCCTGGTTTTCGGTGAGTGCTTTAGTTCTTAATGTCGTCTTTTTATTTCCCCGCATTGTGGCTGTCTCACGTCCTTGTTTTGTGTTTGTTTTTCTCTGTTGCCGTTTTTGCCATGTCATTGGACTTTGATTTTTGTAATCAACATTTCCATTGTTCCTTCGATGTTCTAATGAAATTCTTTCATATAGAATTAATCTTATCTATCTGTATAGGTTTTCTTTGCCTAGAAAAATGGGGTTAAAATATTGACAGAGAATTTAAACAGTTCATAAAAAACTAAAATTTTTCTTGATCTAAAAATTTTAGAAGATAAAACCTTTTTATGACTTCTGTAATGCTTTAAAGTATTCAAATCAATGTCAGGAATATACATTGTGTTAAAGATCAATATATATATGAAATACAAATGGATAACAGGAAGCATCTATAACGGCTAAAAATTACAATTACGTGCTACATTCTTCCAGGGAGAAACATAAATAAGACGATGGACAAATGTAAAAAAGGTAGTGCACTCATCGGTACCAAAACCCCTTCTCTATCTGTCTCTTTTCCCTTTACAAACGAATAAAACCCAATATAGCTAGATAACTAACTCCTTGACTACAATTTTGTAGGAAAGAGAACAGGACAATTAATATGGAAAGATGGGTCAAGTGGTGCTCGCCACTAATCACCCGGCTGGCTAATACATCGGCAAACGAACACCGAAGCATTTACGAGGAAAGGAGGAATTCTAAAACCATAAATTCAAAATCACGACAATTCATCCAGCACGTATGACAGTATGACAAAGACAAAACAAACAAACACAAATGAACGAGAACGTCACATAACTAAAGCATTAGCAGTATGAACCCCAACAAAAACAGAAGTATCATCTGGTGCTATGGAAGGGTAAGCACGGTCCTCTCCACTTGTGGCACCCGTCGCACTGCCAGTGAAAAGTCCACTTTTGTTACAGTCGGTGTTAGTCAGTCCGGTAAAACTCTTGATCTACACAAAGATATCTATTTTCATCTTCGTAACAGTCTGTCAAATCGTGTTGACGACCGTAAAACTTCTGTAAAGAAACCTTGTCTGCTGGTAAAACACTGTCGCCAAACGGATGAAAATCAAATTCAAACCTTCCCGAAGAATCATAACATTATTATATGTTTTATATTGCACAATTTCTATTTAAAGGATTTATAGTATCGTAAGACACTGTTATCTTTAACAAATATATCTGAATCTTGCATTAACAATCAGTTAACTATGTCTTTTGAAATTGTTTGTGCCATCCGTTGAGGATTTTAACAGCATTTTTTTTCGTTTTGGCCTTGCTAAACAGTTTTAGTGACATTTAAAGGCAGAAATGTAATAGAAAGGGTGCTGTTTTGAACAAAACGGTTGATTGTATACCATCGTGTTCAACCGAACCCCGTAAAAGTCCGACTTCTTCGGGTTAATTTCTGGGTTTCTCTCTAAAGGTAATAGGTACGTAAATAATAATGTTTCCGGATTTCGATAAAATTTTACATACAAGTGCATGAAACAGAGCTGGATATTAAAGCGAAGGAAAATCGGTATAAGCTTTTTTGATCTCCTAAAATATGACTGATTAAGATAGATTTTCGTAAAACGTACAGAAAAAAGAACAACAATCTTCTTTAAAATCGCGGTATTTTTAAAACGTATCCTACAATTTTGCTACAAAAATGAAATGTTAAAAACAATGAAATTTCCGTTTTAATGATGCAAATTTTTATCGGGTCACCGAACTCGTTCCGCCGGTATAAAAAATTGAATATAGGCTATGCTCACCAAAAATGGATTTTTTCCCGATACAGCGCGCCGTCAAAATAACGACGTCGTCGATAAAAGTTACGATTTTAGGCGTGATTGGAATGATGATGCCCTATTTAGTGATATATATCCCTTTGGCAACATCATATCAATTTTACAGAAATTGTAGGATACAGTTCGAAATACCGACGATCTAAAGTTATTTTACATTCAGTCTAAAGCAAATTTATAATATTAGGAAGGCACAGCCTTGAATGCCAGCGAAGAAATTCCAGACTTTTTTCCCAGCTTTTATACTATGCAGTACTATGCAGTTAACTTGAAGGGGTGGGGCTATGGTTTAAAAAAAAACACTTTGGAGCAGATTTTTTGAGAAAAAAATATTTTGGCTGCCAAAATGATGACAAAAAAGATTCTGAGGGAGGCTTTCTGCCCAAAAAAGTAATGTTAATTTTGAAGAAAAAATTTTTTTTCGCGCGAAAAAAAAATTTTCTGTCAAGAAAAAAACACACCCCCCTTTCAGGTTAAATGGTTGGTCCCTAACCAAAGCTTTCTGTAATAAATTTAAATGTAAAGAAATCACCGCCCTAAAGTAGTGGATCCCCTTAAGTAAATGAAGGCCGAGTTCATTGCAATCTCAACTTTGATCTACGTAGTTGTCGGTCCTTGAACTGAAGTTTTACAATTTCCTGTGTAGCGTGTAGCAGACGCCAAGTTGTCTTCATTTGAGGATTGCCAATTTTCAGAATTACTTGAGCATTATGTTATTTAAAAGCATATGCCATTTCATTTTGAAAGTTTTCAGTCAAAATATGACAGCATCTCAAAAGGACAGTGTTCAAATAACAATGATTGAGGGAATTAGGAGATATTATTTTATCTGCCTTTACTTCAAGGTAAGAAATTATCTCATTCGTAATTTCATTTTCAGTTTATTTGAATTCATCTGAGGTATTTGATTTCATTGTGAGAGGCTTGGAGTGTCCTCGACCCCCTCACCTACATTGAATCTTTTTTCGGAGTGACTGCGGACTGCAGTCTGTTACGGAGGGTAAAGTGCCAAAAAGACCATTTTGCTTC
>MJUU01041352.1:29872-62693 GCA_002080025.1 Modiolus philippinarum
ACTGACATTTTCAATGAAACAAGTGCCTGTGAAAAAACAACTTCTAAACTGCTGAACGGAAATGTCACGGTTCATCGTCAATGTCACCATGGCAGCACGAACTAGTTTCCGTTTGAGCAGATTGCCGTTATGGTAACCTCGTGAAATAGGAATTTTTTGGCGTTGAAGTCCGTTGAAACACGAGACATATGATTTAAGTAATTGGAGAATTTTTTGACAATAATTTTCGAGTTGACTGGGTGACAAAAAGAAGAAAAATGACAGTTTTGCAAAAAAAAAAATGTATTAGCAAACTAACTCTCTTTATGTTGAGAAATGAAATTAGCCAATGAATGAAGTTGATTTTGTCATGTGATCTTTTGGTCGTACAAAAAAGGTCACACGACAGACAGAAAAAAAATGGAAGGCACCAATATATATCTTTGGATGACATTCTTACCATAAGTGCAAGCTTCGCTGGCATATAGTGTTCACCGCTAAGGGCATTGATTTAGGTACCTCTCACCTTAACCAATTGGTACTTTTCGGTTTACAAATTTATCAGTGCAATCGGATCTTTGGATACTGACATGGGTGTCGAAAATTAAACATCCCGTTTTTTTAGATTAATTTTCAAGGCTTTCAAGTCAATTGTTTTCCACAAATGGCAACATTTTCAAGAATTTTCCGAAGAATGAGAGGTCATTGTTGATTATGCAATTTAGTGTTAAGCGTCTTTATGTGGAAATGAAAAGTTCCCAGAATTGCACAGACTGATCGGGCTAGTTATACTTATTTGGGTTGGTTTATTGTACTGAAAAGAAGAAGTAGAGTTTCAAAACGATATAAGACCAGAATCGAGGTTCTAGTTACAGGGAGATGTCAGAATTTGGACATTCGGGCAACGGATGACAGCGATTATAAGAACACTTTGCCATTACATTTTATGTTTTATCTCTCCTGTAAGAGCCCGTAAAACGATTCACGGGCGATAGATGTATTCTTTCTGTGTATTTAAGTTCTGGTATAAATTTTCCTGAGAATACACTATCACGCTTTTTAGTGTTTTATGAATTGTAAATTTCAAATATCATTCTTACCACATGTGAATAGTGCCCACATTTGATGATTTTACTGACCTAAGTTTTCTGACAATTGACTTGAAAGTGGGTGTTTATATATTGAAATTGTGTTTTTTAGTCTTTGGTCTCACAACGTATGACAGCGATTGAAGAACACTTCACTGGTTAATTTTATCTTTGTTGATGAGCCTGCATCCATGATTAGAAATATGGATATAGCATTGTTCGGCAAGTAGCAACGAATTCCGCTTAAACTGGGTACTAGGGGTCATCTGAAACTTACTATTTGGTTTGAGCAAAGCTCACTGTTGAAGGCCTCATAGAGAACAACAATAAAAACGTTCTTCCATTGCTTGATTCTATAATGTATCCATAGTGAATTTGGCTTATGTACTCAATATCCTTTCATTGTTTATGTAAGAATGGGGTTTGTCTTTCCTGCAGTATATAGTTCATGTAATGTCACCGTGAGATGTATGCTCCTTTAATTTCAGTTACAGACTTTTTGTTCCTGAAAGAGCTTCTCAAATGAACACACTAACGCACTTTCAAATTTTGCAATTTTTTTTTGTAATTTTCAAATGGTATTCTGGCTACTTGTTTTAGTATCCATATCTCGTGATTTTATAATGCTATGATTTTTGCAATTGACTCGATGAGTGCCTTATGCGTGTTTAAATGTTGTTATGGTCATCTATTAGTTTTTGGGTCGGGCAACAGATGACATCGTTGCCAGCAATTTTTTGTTGTTGTTGACGATGAGTTAATAGAAACATGAATATCGCGTTATTCGATATCTAGGGATGAATTCCGCTCACACCTTTGCTAGGGGTCGTTTGGAAATTTTCAGAAGGTATGAGCAGAGCTCATTATTGGAGGTCTCATGGTGTGTTTGATATGAAGATCAATAATAAAAGTGTCGTTTCACATTTTTGCAGAAACTTTGTCTCATGTATATTTACTCTATGTCATTTCATTGTTTATTTGTTATTAATTTCACATCGCCACCTCTTCCCATTTCTCGGATTTGTGTTTTGATAATTATAGATAGTCAAAACTCATTTATTACATTTAAATATCGATATTAGTTGAATTGTGAAAGTTTCGAATGTTGAGAAAAGGTTTTAGGATAATTAGGTACTACTTGGTGTCAAACTCTGAATTAGGTGAAAAATTTGGTATATATATATCTGAACTTTTGAATAACCACTTAAGTGTAATCTTAGTTAAATCTTCTATGTTTATTCATATCGCGGTAATTGAATTTTTTGAATTGTTAATTAAGTACACAACAAAACCAATTTGATTTGCTACTAGCGTAAATAATAAAGTAATTAGTTAAAAATTGGTGGTTCTTACACAACAATGTTTATTGCAATCCATTTTTTACCATTATTCTTTAGTTTCCGCAATGACATTAATTACACCATGTTTATAAATTAAAATGCACCGATCATTGGAGCACTGTAACAAGCAACACGTCTAATTTACAGCCCTTGTAAATTACAACAACAACAAAAAAAAACATAAAAAAAATTGACATAAAAGTAAGAAGATACCAAGCGACATACCTAGCCAGTGTTCTTTACCTAAATCCCCAAATCCATACTTGTACTGGTTCCAATCTCGATAAAAATTAATAGAACCATCCTCCCGTCTTTGGAATACCTTTTTATAAATACAATGAAAATAAATGTACAAATATTAAATTATTTCAGAACATGAAGAGCAATTTGGTGTTCATCTTGATTTAGCTATCTTCATTTAAGCCACGTTTCTTTTGAATTGTCTCGATATAATTTCAAAGATGCTCTACATAATCAATTTCGACACCTACTTAATTAAAAAACGATTCAATTTGATGACCCCAACAGAAAGAAATAATTTTCCAAAGTTTTCATTATTTATTTTCATTTATTAATTGAAAACGCTTTAAAGGAAACTAAGTGTTTACCTTTATATTGTAACTGTCCAGTAGCTTAAGACATAAGCGCTGCGGCTGACTGTGATTTTAAGGCACTTTGCCAGTTTAATTTATGTTTGTTGACGATCCCACTTCCATGACCAATATAGCATGGATGAAGCGTTGTTCGACATCTAGCAATTAATTCCGCTCAAACCGGTGCTAGGACCGTCTTGAACTTTCTATGAGGTATGAGCAAAACCCATTGTTGAAAGTCTCATGGTGACTTCAAGATCAACAAAACTAAAAGCGTTGTTCCCTTGCTTGCTTCTACCATATATTTGAAGATATTTTGTCTCATGTGTATTTACTCCAAATCCTTTCATTATTTATTGATAATCTGGCATTAAAACTTATGAATCTTCACATTCAAAAACTTTTGATATTTTTCAGCTAGATTAACGTTTTCCCGGATTTGACATTACTGATTTTGACTTTTCCCTGTATTGACCCACCGACAATGTGACGGGTGCTGTATACAGAGTAGGACATGCTTACCCTTCCGGAGCACCTGATGTCACTCTGCTTTGAGAGTTCTCACGGATAGTGCTTTAGTGTTTTGTGTTTGTTTGTTTTGTTGGCAAGTAGTGTCTGTGGTCTTCTGTCTTCTGGTGTTCTTGCTTTTACCTTGGCTCTGGGTTCTGATTTATGTAATCTTGTGTTCTTTCGGTATTCTACTTGCGTGGTTTTGTTATATGCAGAGATGGCAAATGACCATAAAAGCTGAAGACGACAGCATACAACAGAACAAAACAAAACGAGAAAACCATGAAAAAAGTACAGGCCACAAAATAAAATAAAAAGTCAAATTAAGAAAGGCAACAATATACAAATATGATCAAGATATAATAAAAAGGGATATGGAGTAAATGCACTTGACACAAAGCCTCTACAAATACATAGTAAAAATAAGCAATGAAACAACGCTTTTATTGTTGTTCTTCATCTTGAAGTCACCGTGAAGCATTGTACCTTGAGCTTAAAACCCTTTAAACATGCAATATACAACCATTTATCAGCATTACTATGTTGAAAATGTCTATATTATTATCTGTTCTTTTCGTCTTCATTTTTGTGTCAATGGTTTACTTGAATCCTCAGAACATTGAAGGTTTTTTTTAAAAAAAAGTAACGCCCATGATCATTCGAGCATCGTTTTCTCAAGTTAGTATACCTTTCCTTGTTGTATACGTAGGCCTAAAAAGCACTAATCGATTGATAATGTATGTATAACAAAAATATCAAAATCTTACCGTCCAACCTCCACCATCTGACGTCATATCACAATAAACGTCTACGGGTGTCGATGACGGATATATTCTATAAATACCACTGTTACTTCCGGTAGGAATATCCCCACAGTCACGTGGGTTGATTTTCCTTAACTGATCTAAAAATATAATTAACAAGTTAAGCTTTTTTAAAAAGCATCCCGGTTTATAGTCATCAATACATTTATTGGGCATATATATATGTAACAAAGAATTAAATAACTGGAGTAATTGTTCAATCTGGGATAAAATGTACTACATCCTGCTAAGCTCACCTCGTTGTACTGTATTGTCTACATTTATTGACAAATATATACAACAATTAGTTTTACAAATATACTGGCATCCCTAAGAGCAACGAATCNNNATACCCGTGTGTATGGATACATTTATAAATTGTAAAAAATGCTTTATATCAAAATATTAAATTTCAACCTGTTAAACGATATTTTATGAAATATTCAAACAATCGTTGGTTTAAAGCTGCGACAAAACAGTTTCTTTAGTGTTCGGAACCGTAGATATAAAAGTATGCACATTCCCCATATCGGAAGCCCTCAGGATAGATAATAATACCTGAGGAAATCTGCTGATCGGATCAGATTCCGACCTTTTTAAAATACAGATTGACGGATTCCTAAAGCCGGCTACCATGGCGACCGGGAATAAAGACACGATTGCCTTTCCCTATACCAGTTGACTCCAATATAGCTAATTTGGGTATTTGTCGTCCCTTACTTGTCCATGGTTGTATTTCGCAAACTCATTATATTGAAGGCAATGACAATGTAAGCATATATGAGGAAATCAGTTTATAGTTAAATTCATGTTTTTCCAATGTATCCTCGAATGGTATATATCGACGTGCAAATCAGCGGGATTACGGAGACGACGCACATCATTTAGCACCAGTATTACACGGGAACTTCTGACCAATGAGCAAGCTTTGTTTTCGTTTCTGCAGACATGCTTGCAGCGAACCATTCTAGTACACGATTTCCATGGAAACCGGGAAATATCACATTGGTTGTAAGAAAGACCTTTTGATTTTTTTGCATACTAGTAATATATACTGAACATCAGAAGAAACGCACCAAATTTACATGCTGCTCAGCTACTGTAACATTAACACTTTTTTTAATTCTTTATGTATTTTTGTTAAATTTTAAAGGTCTAAAACAAACAAGCCATTTTTTATCAAAACAATTTCATTATGAAGCAGCAGCAACATTTTGTATTGAAAGTGTACGAAAGCAAAAGTCCAATAATTGCTTTCCTTAAAATGGCCTTGGTGTTAGGTTTATTGTTCAGAGTTACCAAAGGAGTTATTACTGCCCATTTCTTACATTTAGGAGCACCAAGAGTTTATTTTTCATTGTTTTGCGTCATTTTTGCATTTTTTGGTGAAAAGGTTGATTCTTTTGAGAAATTAAAAGTGAGATATCAAAATTCTTTCATTTTTTCAGAATTTTGTTAGAATAATTACAGCAATAACGTGTAAAAATTTCAATATGTTCTGACAAATATTTGAACAGATATTTGCTTTTGAATTTTAAGATACAAAGAAAAGCACGTTGGTGGTGCGTTTCTTTTTATGTTCAGTATATAAAAAGAGAAATGTAAAATTTTCATTGAAAAATGTACCTTTTACTTGAATTTGATAATTTTGCAGAATTTCAAAAAATCTTTAGAAAATTTAACAAACTTTTTTGTCTTTTTTCACTGTTTTCTATACTTTTGTTGCCTCTTTATCAAAATCAAACTTGACGTATGTTTCGTGGTTAACAATTTACGTTCCAAGTTTGAAGACCCTACGTTAAGTAAGTCACATGTTATCAGTCGGAAAAGTTCGTAACGGACGGACAGACGGACAGACAGACAAACAGACAGTCGGACGGACAGACAGACAGACAGACGGACGGATGGACACACCACTGAGGTATCAAATAATCTCTTGACACTACATATGGAGGGGTATAAAGAGCTGAAACTAATACAATGTTAATAAATACATACACAAATAAAGTAAATAAAAAAAAACGAAAATCCAAAGAATAGCAAATGTAATTAGTGTTGTCGCTTTTGCCTTCCCATTCTGGAACTTTTGCATTCACGTTTGCCCTAAGCGATTTCGCTTTGTAAAAAAAACAAGCAAATATGTAATGGACGAATCTGGTCACCATATTTTACATACCTGTTGTGAGTATTTTCCAGACCGCTAATGAATCCACAGATGGCGCTGTTTGAGGAAAACACAAGGAATTCATAGTGCAGGTAAACGAAGTACTTTCATAGTCGGCGCTACAGCATGCTTTGTTGCTGGTACAAATGACTGCACACATTACCGAATTCTTTGTATAAAATACTGAAATTCGTGTTGAATCTTCTATAATTCGCACATTTTTCTCGAGTTCAAATTCCATTTTTGTAGATGTAACGGAACCAAACAGAGCAGCGGACACTTTAATCATAATAAAGTAATTGAACGCCATTTTGTTTGGAACCATGTCTTAATATTTAAAAAAAAATCCTTGTCCAAATTAAAAAAAATCCAGATTAGGCTACTTTTGTGGTATTCGATAATCTTGCACCTGACTACAAGATATAATTAGTTAATGTACATAAAATCATTAAAACGTTCATGATTTAATTTTCCTCAATAATTCATGACTGCGATTCTAATTAATAACATCGAAGTAAATGCCAATTATGAAATAAAACGTGTAAATGATTATAGGGTTATGGGATTATACGAAATATTCAATAATTTCTTATACGTGAAAATTCTTAAACTTCTCTGATAATTTTATATTAAGTAACTTTTCATGTTTTTGTAATTTTACAGTATTTTATGTATAAACGGTGAGACGTAAAGAAAATATTGAATCTGAATCACAAATTAATCAAAATATGCAGATGCATAATGCTGGGCTGAAATATTAGCAGAATAGCAACAAAAGTAATTTAAGAGGAGATAATCATGTTTGATTTGTATGATTTTTTTTTTAATTAACAGGGGCTGATACTATCAATATAAATACATGAAATTATCGAGATTCTGTGAAGACATGCAGGTTGCTATGCTGTGAAACAACTGGTTCAATGAACACTGTTCATAGACGTGATATGATGAATGGAAATTTATCATGTTAAGGTAGATCGACATCAATATTCGTCGCATTCGATTGGCACATTTGTGCATTAGAGTCAGAGTCTGATTTTCAAGCCGGAATATTTCTTAATTGGTCATTTCATTGTTACGCCATAATAGATCCCACGAATAAGCTCCCTTTTTTGTCTATTTCGTTATCCAAATAAAATATCTATTAATCAAACAGTGACATATAGATTTTTTCAGCTCAACTTAAAGCTGAAGTGTATATATATCTGAAATATCACAAAATTAAAAAAAAAACAAAAAAAACATTCTCATATTTATTTCATATGAAAGCTAAATGATAAGCATGTTCTCACAGTTCCCCGTATATTTCTTGTAAATACTGATGAAAAATACTAAATTTGGCGTGATTTTCAAAGCCTGATAAAAGGAAAATATTGCTGACATATCATTTTCATTTTATTTTTTCAACAAACGGACTAAGACCTACTGATATTTTTATTATGCTCAATTTACCTTTAGCTAAAAAAAAAATCATTTTATTTCCATTTTATATGAAGTGCTTTTTATGCCTTCTTCAGGACCCGTAAAAAAGGGATGCTGACACGGACAGTATAACAGCATTTTTATCTGCTGAAAAAATGTTAAATTTGAGGCTTTTTTTGGAAAGAAAATACCATATAATTATTCACCAATGACGCTTACTTGCAGCTCTTTTGAATTTTCCAACAATATTTAATACTTCTTATATATAATGTTTGATAAGGGGAAACTACGAGGAACTTTCTAGTATATTTTTCTTTAAATCTATTTCACTATTTAGATAGAAAATACAATGAAAAGTTAGTTTTAGACCTCAAAGTTTGGACGCAGAAATCACTGATCGTTTCACGTCAGTCAAAATTAAAATGTGCTGTAGAAAATCTATATAGCATACATTTTATAGTATTTTTATTAAGCCAATACAACAAGCTTCTCATGTGTTCTGTAAATAAATCTCAAATCTTTTTGTTAAATTTCAAAATAATAGGATGAAGTAATTGAGTATTGATATTGAAGGAACTCATATCCTTTCGTAAAATAGAAAAATCATGAATTATCAATAATCATGTAAACATGATTTTAATATTTTCGCGCATGTTTGAATTAAGTATTTAAAATATAACCTTATAACATCTTACACCTAAAAAATTGACACTGATAAAACAGAATGTATGCCAGATTAAGGATTACAAAAATCTAAATCTTTGAAATATATTATACTTATTCAATACAAAATGCTGCACTTATTGTTAAATCAGCAACTATACTGTTATTGATCATAATTGGTGTACTTATATTTTTATTTTCATGTCATTGGGGTATTGCTGTATGTATGTACTACACAATCTATACTTGTCTATCTTTGTAATGGTATTGCTCGATTTTATCTAGAACATAACAATTTACTTGACCAGTAACAATTTCCAAATTCATTATCAGCATTAAAATCATCTATGATTCCAACTCTGTCAATGCAACTAATTTTCCATTCTGTATACTTTATTCGATTTTGATCCTTGGTACGTCTTTTCCAGTTAGACATACCATTTCTAACATTATGTCACCAGGAGACGCTTACAAATGTCGCCATATCCGATGTCAATCCATTTGAAGTTCATATGAATATGTCCTTGTTATTTTGGGACAACTCCGATGTTTAGAACTATTGTTGCAGCGGAAGACCTTAATCTGGCCGATTAGCTGTTGTTGCATAGTGTTCTTTTATATTTGATACTGTTACTTCCGGTAGGAATGTCCCGTGGGTTGATAGTCCATAACTGCACTAGAATATAATCAATATATATCAAATATAATAATCAAAATTGTAAAAAAATTATTGTCTTCCGCATATGATAGAAAATAGGGATATTAATGTGTAAGGTACTAGTAATCTAATTGCGTAATGTTCGTCTTCACTGTTAATTAAAAACTGGTCCAGTTTTATCAAAAGATCGAAATACAGTATCAAAAATGTTATGACAAAATCATGTTTTATTACTGTTCTTCACAAGTTATACTGGCTTATATTGTTGTATGGGGTTCACACTACTAGTTATTGAATATTGAAGAACTGGTATTTTGTTCTGTTAATTTGTTTTGTATTTACTGTTGCGTTCTGTAGTTAAGCATTCACGGTCGGTGTATTTTTATCTTTATAATATCTGTTTCTGTTTGCCTCCATATTGCAATCTATTCTTTAGTTCGAAAATAACTGCTCGGCGTTATCTTGCTAAAGTAATTTGTTGTTTATTGCTTTTGTATTCATTTTTTTAAATTGTGAAAATATTTTATTTTTTAAATTTCTGATTGTTTTTTAATTCATGATTTCAATTTGTTAGATGGTACTGTCTTTGGGGTACTTGTCAAACTCTCTGTTTATGTCAATAAAATATATTGAATCAGATCAATTGTATAACTATGGGCCCTAATAGTGAATTTCAAAGACAATATATATCAAAATTTATTATATACTTCTCATCAAAAGAAACGATACACAGATATTTTTACTTTCTAGCAGAAAACCATAACTGTAGACAAAATGTATTTTTTGCACGTAAGAATTGATATAATGCCGAAAAATTCTCTTACAATTTCTGAGCCATCTCCAGTCACGGTCAAGTTCATTATCCGGAACTTCTGTTTTGCAGACGTTAATAATGAAAATGTCCTCATTTTTTAAAACCAAACTATCACATTTCCGAACTGGGTGACTTCAAACCTCTGTTGCTATGTCGACCATGAGTACTTCAGGCCTATCTTCCGCTTTCAACTACCGTTCTCATAAGTTTAAAACGCGTGTTACGCGTTTCGACGTCTCATGGGACCCGTTGTCACGTGATTTATCATTTGATGAGCATGTTTGCTTTAGATTAATCAATAGTGTTTAGCTTGTTGTTCTTTTCATAAAACAATGAATTTCGAGGGCAAAACGCAAGATCGAAGCTCTGACTGCGCTAAGTCATTGTCAACGTTGATTTTGGATTGAACGGGGCATCGAAATGAGACATTGTTGTCCACTTTTTAAGATGGCAAATTGTTAAATCTGATGAAGTGACCAAATTATTGACATCAAACAATCTAAATCATCCATCTGTTAACGGCGAACTCGATCATCGGGCGAAAAACTACCATTCCGGATTTTCATTGTACCCGTTCCGGAATTGATTTAAAAATGGAATAAAGAAATGCGTTTTGGTGTTGAATACATAAATACACTAAAATAAAAGCATTAAATTGCGAAATAAAAAAATATTTACGAAATTAACTGTGTATCGTTTCTTTTGCTGAATAGTATATTATAATAGATTTTATCACCTTGACACACACCTACATCGAATGAAATACATTCTCAGAGTTTTCGTCGGCCTTTGAAACAACCTATTGGAACTAAACTTGTTCATAATGGTCCTTATACGGGTCCTTTAACATTGACATTTGACAGGTCCGCATTTCACAAAAGATTACTGTGATATGAGAGCTTAATTTAACATTCACAGGTTTTATCTTATCTGGTGATTATTTTGACCGCACCACGTCATTGTCCACGTTGATTTTGATTGCCTGGGCCATCGAAATAGGACATTGTTTTCCTCTTTTTAAGATGGCAATTGATAACCTGATAAAATGTCTCAATTATTAACATCAAACAGTTGAAATGATCCATCACTTGACGGCGAACTCGATCATCGGGCGCAAAACTACCATTCCGGATTTTTATCGTATCCGTATCGGAATTGATTTAAAAAAAGGAATGAATATATTCATTTTGCATTGATGACATCAATACACTAAAATGGAAACTTTAAATTACGAAATATAAAAATTACAAAAATTAACTGTGTATCATTTCTTTTGTTGAGTAGTATAAAATCGCATAGGGTATGATAACTGGGGTCACTTCCTCACAATTCTGTAATGTTTTCTCACTTTTCTCGTTTCTCGTGACTTGAAGAAACTCCTTTTCGAGAGTCACCTTTCCCGCATCACATCTGACACTGACATCCGACACGCGGTAGTCACAAAATTGCGGAAAAACCTGATATTTCGCACCAATATTAGGATTTCCGATCATAATCAGAAATATGAATTGAAATCTTAAAGCAAGATTGGGTTTGTAATGCCGTTTTCGTGTTTATATTTGAAAATGCAATTTAAGAAATAGATTATTGCAAATTTGGGACATTTTCAAAAAATGTCCACTTTTGTCTACTGAAAAAACACAAAAATAAACTTCTTTGACCCTGCAATTAAATACCGCATAGCTTGTAATTTTCGCGGGGCTTTTATTTTCGAGTATTTTGGCGGATGGACTTAAATCGCGGAAATAAATTCCGCGAATATTTTATGTGTTTTGATGATATATAAAAGATCTTTGATAATTAGCGAAAATTTAAAACGCTTTAATTTTTGGGATACTTTTTTCACTCAGATTCGCGAAAGTTTTGACCCGCGAAAATAACCCGCTATACGGTAGTAGCTGTTAATACCTTAATATCAGTAGACACTGAATTAAGAATATGCAATCTTAAATATAAACCGAAGTGTGTAGAAAGGACATCCAAAGTAAACAGGTTACACCAACGTTTCAATTTCCTCTTTCAAAAATGTTTGTAACGATATTTTTGTAGTATCTGGAACCGCAGATAATTAAGGTAGATCGACACTAATACACGGCGCATTCGATTGGCGCATTTGCAAAACACGAGTCAGATGCGGAATTGACTTGATTTTCAAACCGGAATATTCCTGTATTGGCCTATTTACTGTGACGTCATAATAGATTAGCATACACTTTCCCGCGAATTAGCTCCCTTTTCAAGTAGATATTGTCTATTTCGAAAATTATATAAAATATCTCTCTTAATCGAACGGTGACATGTAGATTTTTTCAGCGTAACAGATAGCTTAGGTGTATATCTCTGAAATATCAAAAAATAAAAAAAATCTATCTGATATTCATTTCATATGAAAGCTTAACGATAAGCATGTTCTCACAGTTCCCTATATATTCTTTGTAAATATTGCTGAAAAATACNGAATTTGGCCTGATTTTCTGAGCCTGATAACAGAAAAAGATGATCGGTGACATATCATTTTTATTTCATTTTTTGAACAAAGGGACTAAGACTTACAAAATATCTTAAAATAAAAAAATTCTGTCTGGTGATCGAACTACCTTAAGTACTAGACACATCAGCAAAAATCACTAGTAAAGAACCACAAGCATACTTTAAACGTTTGTGACAGAGAATAATGAAATATGCAATATTCAGTTGTCAAATTCAAACAAAAAACCCATCCAATAGGAAATATCATTCAAGTACTGAAATTACTCATCTTGTGACTTCAGTATTGTATCAAGCAGATAAAATTTCTATACAGATTTTCTTATAAAAATTGAAAAAAATGTACGAAAATGTCTACTTTGCAATGGCCCACTTCGCAACGATTTTGTCCACTTCGCAACATTTACGAGGAGTGAATGACGCCGTTACGTAGTGGACATAATCACACTTTTAGCTGTCAAATGCGGATAACACATGCTACTCTTCCTGCTGTTTTTATATTAATTGCCAGTAAGCATTCGTTTGAATTTTTACAATTTATTCTTATAAATTTCATAGTATAGTTGTAGCAGTATGTCCCATACACTAAGAGGTTTTGTCCACTACGCCACGTCCTTAATTATAGCGTTGCGAAGTGGACCGTTGCACAGTGGACATATTGTTACCTACGATTTCTTCCTTGTCATATTCCTAGAACCACAATTCAACAATTGTCGTACAATGCACAAGGTAAATTATGATTATTATGAATTTCATGATTTTATGATGGACGTCTCTTGGATATATTGACCGTTGCGAAGTTGACAAGAAAAAAAAATACGGTGTCAAATGTGCCAACCAATTCAATCACCTAAGAGTAACATATCTGATCTATGCTATTTTACAGATACAATAGTAGATGACGAACGTTTCTACAGCAATAATGTAATCTAAATCACAGAACAAGCGCTTTGTTGACTATTTAGTTTTGGCATTTCGAAGTGGACATTTTTTATGGACGCCCATTAAAAAATGATTTGAGAAAATTTTTTACAACTACTCCGAATGAACGAACTCTCTTATAATTGTTTGAATGTATTTCTAATAGATAATAGATAAAAAATGGCAAACAAAATCAAGCAAATACAAAAATTGGGTTTTTGCTGATATTTTTAAGTGTGGGACTGACGTGTGGCACTTAAGTACAAAATATTCACAAATGTCCTATTCAAAAATTAATAAAATATTATGTCGATTGTCGAGCAGAAGATATATTTACTTAAAACGAAAAGGAAAATAGAAAAATGTTAAAATTCAAAGGAAAACATTTACTGGACAAAAATGGACTTTTGTTTTTAAAGTCCAATTTAATGTTTTTGTGTTAATCGAAAACACATATTATAATCTAAGTCCATGAGAAACGAACATTTAGACTTGAAATTTAAATTTCATTCGATCAGAAACGCGAACCTAAGTAATTTAAAAGCCAAATTAAAAATATGAAATAATTTCAAAATTTATTTATTTCAATTTTAAACTTCTGGAATATGGTTATAGAATATTGATTAAAGAAACATTTTTAATTCTAATACAGTGTTCCTGTACGTTACATCTTATTGTAACGTACACAGACGGGTGTAGAGGAAACGTTCCATAAACAAATGGACTGAACTTGTGCACTTTACATTTGCCATACACAAACAGGACATGATAAATCAAAATTTTGGCAGTTTTTTTCAATAGTCTTTCAAATTTTCTGGTTTATATTTCATTTGTTGCAAGAAAAGCAATAATTCTTACAAAAATCATTGTTCTTGGACTTGCGGGAATGAATCTTTTGCTAGACAACATTTTTGCTCATTTTGGTAACATCTTTTATTAACAAGTCATTGGAGATTTTTTTATACCCGGCACATGTTATTTAGATAAAAATCTAGAATTTTTACAATCACTTGTTTATATCTATATATCAAATCAGCACAAGAAATTATAGAAATACCCAACAGAATAAAGGTTTTTCACGAGTCCAGTCGTAAAGACCTTATTGTATTTTCCGTGATTATTATTATTATTAGTATTTTTCCTCAAACCCGCGCTAAAAAGTACGCGACATATCATTTCGATATTTATGAATCTTATTTTGCCAGACTACTTCTCTATTAAAACCACCCTACTTCAGTTATCTGCCCCGGTCCAAAAACTAGTAATCGCATAATCTCAGAAACCGTAAAATATAGTTGATTAAGTGTTATGAGAAAATGTTTAGAATTTACAATTAGAACTTTGTCACATATTGACCAAAAGCCTGCAGTTAATTTTTTTGTTGTTGGGATAACTGCAGGGTCCTTAATAAATTTTAGCTTCAGCGACACCCTTTTTATCGCAAACCGTAGGTCGTGCTGACCTTGGACCTTCATCATTAATCATAAGTGACTTCGGGTACTTAAACAATGTAAAGGTAAAAAGTCAACGGTGACCTTTTACTACTTAATAGATGGCTGATTAAATATTTTGACAAAAATGTTCAGCATAAAAAGAGCTACATTTGTTACATTTGGACCAAAGTCCTCCATTACCCCGGAAAACCGGAGTTATTGCTCTTTGTTCAATAAAATTATTTTCAAAAAGTTTTCATTTTCTTTTTAATGATCTGTTAAGATGCATGTTCTTTTTTTTACATTCAGTTTTTTTAATTGGCGACTTTCAAATTACTAAATCGCCACTTGGTCGAAGATCATCGAAATACAAAACTGCGGCGATTAGCTTCTTCCATTTGTGTTACTGAAAATCGACACTTGTTTTAATCATATAACACAGCACAGGTGACCTGACAAACTTAACTAAGCTCCTTCCGACACGTGTAAACGTAGCAGGGGTCACATTAACATTTTTGCGATGTTTATGCAAACTGAAATGTATTTTATGAAAAAATTCAAATAACCGTCCCCTAAAATGCATAGAACTTGAGGCAGTTACATGCATTCACAATTACAAAGCTTTTAAAACCATATATTATCGTTATATCTTATTTTTATTCCTAAAATTCTTAACTTCCCAATTGTGAACTTTCCCTTTCTGAGCAGCAGTATACCTACCTCTCCAGCCTATGGAGTGTACTTGTCACAGTTTATTCGTTACTGTCGAGTATGTAGTTTATACAGTGATTTTTTGAATAGAGCAAAAACACTGTCCCAAAAGTTGCTTAGTCAGGGATTTATTCAGCCTTTGTTACTTTCAGCCCTTCAGAAATAAAAGGCCATCACCATGACATCATTGACAGATATGACGTGTCTATGTCCTAAATGAAAACGGACATTTTCAGCTAGATTGCACGTCTTCACGTACTTGACATTACCAGATTTGACTCAACCCTGGATTGACTCACTTATAGTGTGAGGGGTGCCGCTAGCGGAGCAGGACATGCTTACCCTTACTGCTCACCTGATGTCACTCCCGGTTTTCATGGGAGTTCACACTATGAGTGCCTTAGTTCTTAATGTTATCTTTTTATGTCCGTGCATTGTAGCTTTCTCACGTCCCTGTTTTGTCTTTGTTTTTCTCTGTTGCCTTTTTTGCCATGTCTTTGGACTTCGATTTTTGTAGTCATCGCTTCCCTGCATATGTAAAACCACAAATTATTTTCGTTGTAACTAAAACAGCAAGACATGAAGAGGCGCAGTAGCTGCACTACACAAGCATGACTGAAAGCAGAATAAAGTAACAGTTTTTACAAATCCTTGATTACAGAAAAGTTTTTACAGAGGTTTTCACAATATGACCATAACATGTGAAGATTTCAACAAAATATATACACATAACATTTCCAGCAATACATAACACAATAACGTCTAGGTCAACAGATATAAGCCATGTGGCCTTCTAAAACTTTTTGAATATAAATAGCTTAAGGCTGGGTTCGGAACTTTGTAGGACAGCGCATAACTACATTGCATTGATGGAAACTACAAATAGTTCAACAATCGTCATGTGGTCGAATGGCTTCATTGAAAAAATGTAAGCCAAAGTATTGGAATAATGTTATTTTAGACATTTTTGCTGAAAAAAAAAATCTAATTATTGTGGAGATTTACCATCAGAATAAGTGCAGGACGAATCTAGAGTGGCAAATATTAATGAAATATTAATGAAAAGAAAATGCAATGGGTGTCAGTAAAATTTCTCTAAATATGAAACTGAAATTAGTTTGAAAATGAAAAACAAATGGTTACAAGTATAGATTTCTTCTCCATGTAAAGCTATACAAGTTACGCTGTGGACAGCCTTATGTATGTGATTGCTTGCGCCGATTCCACAGTGTTTCAATTTTCGAAAGCTACTTTTTTGATTAGCCTTATTTATGTGTATGCTTGCGCCGATTCTAGAGTGTTTCAATATTCCAAAGCTATTTTTTTAAAATGAACTGATTTTAGTAGAAGACTGCAATAAAATAATTTTCATTTCAGGAAATACACTAAAAAGGAAGAAAAAAAAATGCGCATTTTTTCATATTCAATCTTGATTTCGTTCATGGTGAAACATTCTTCATGTGAATAAAAAGTTTTCATATACAAAATAAAAATTTATGAGATAGAAAATGTTGCAAAGAAATTTTGTAAAAATAAACATGTCCTTTACTCGCATAACAGATACCTATGATATTTCACTGTCGGTAATATCGTTTAATTTCTTGTTGATTATCCTAATAAACAAGATTACCTATAACACCCACCTGAATGAAGGGGCGTATGACATTTGGGCCGATTTTTAAATTTCAAATTTTTCATTTGTGCCGATTTCATTTTTTCATTTGCGCCGATTTTATTTTTCATTTTCGCCGATTTTTTTTCATATGACACAAGTAAATGCATGTACTATGCATGTAGGCTAGATCTGGTAATAACTGGTGTTAAAGTACTGAAAGTGTATTAATGCCTCATTTAAGATATTCTTCATTTTCGGTATTTTGTTACTTTTTTACATTTATCTTTAAATGGCAAAAGTTGAATTTCCTAGATAAAACTTGGTCCTTAAAAGTTGAGATTAAACAAAATATATTTACGAAAGACTGATATCAAATAATTCTACAATACCTTGAGATATTGTTGTAAACTGTAAAACTTGGAAGTATGGTACTGTACCTTACTGATACCAATATAGTACCAATACGTCTTGTAACAACGGCAGTAGAACACCGAAGGAACAAAGGGGTGAAATTCACAAAAATCGAAGTCCAAAGACAGGGCAAAAACGAGAACACAGAAAACAATGACGTTAGACACAAAAACAATGACGCCAGACAGACACAAAGCACAGAACCAGAAACCACAACATTCAGAACAAAGGCACTTACAGTGTGAACTCCAGTGAAACTGAGAGTGACATCAGGTGCTCCGGAAGGGTAAGCATGTCCTGCTCTGTTAACAGCACCCGTCACACTGTGGGTGATTCAATCCGGGAAAATGTCAAAGTCGGTAGTCAAATCCGGGAAGACGTGAATCTAGCTGAAAATGTCCACTTTCATTTGGGATACTGACACGTCATATCTGTCAATGATGCTATGGTGACGGCCATAGAATTTCTTGAGGGACGAAATTAACAAAGGTTGAACAAATCTTGTAAATACAGAACCACTGCATGTTCTCTTGGTATAAATAGTTACTTAGTTAAACACATGCATTTATATTTATTCAATTTTTATCACCTTTTGAGCTCTATTTTTCATCCATGCAAGCTTTTTGCGTAAGCAATATTTTAAAATTTCATCAGTATAGTGTGAACAAATGAAAAAAAAATACTTGTATTTGACATGAAATTTACGTCAAGTAAAATATCGACACAAATGAAAGAAATAAATCGGCGGAAATGAAATGCAAATCGGCGCAAATGCAAAACGCCGATATGAAGTCACCTATGGCCACTCTCTCGTGTAATATACGATAATTATATCTGAAGTCAATCAAATCAAACAGAATGAAAATTTCGTTTCAAGAGCAGAAACTAACAGTATAGCTAAACTAAAGTCATTAAATTTTGATAAATGGACAATATAAATAGATTTTTTATAAATAATAAACAAAAAAGAAAGGTGTAAACTATTTTCACATAATTATTTATTAACAGCGAAGTGGTAATAAAAGCAGAAAAATAAAACACTATGAATATCCACCCTTATCTGCTTATTGCTTTCTATAGGAGTTTCCGCCGTGACGTCACAAGCTTGAAAAATTACCTTTGGTTGGCAAGAAATCGTGGTCACTGATTAGGGTCATAAAAATGTCATTTTCAATTAACTAGTGAGAATTTGTTATTTAAGATAAATGGATAATTCTTTTTGACCTCAATTATGGAATGTTTACACTTTTACAGGATATAAAATTTTTTTTAGCTTTTTATTTTTAATATATATAGAATTAGCGAATTTTGTAAACCATATAATTTTTTGAAACTTTCAAATTTTTGAAATTCACATAAAGAACTATTTGTCTATTTTTATTAAAAAGTAAATCGGTAGAAAAAATATGAATATCTCAATGTTTAAAATGCATTTTACAGATCCAAATTCGTGCATAATGAAAAAGTTATCAAAGATTAAAAATTCTATCCTAATGCTGTATAGTGGTAATTCTGCGGCTTTGCCAACCAAAAATGCTAATTTGCATATGTAAATTAGATTTTGTGACGTCAATAATTGGATTCGCGGAAACTCCTATAGAATAGCCAAGGTTTTGAAACCAGCAGTGAGAGGGGAGATAAATCATGTTAAACTGGAAATGGGTCAATAAATTTGTACATAAATGGCAAAATATCACGCAGAGTATTGTCCCTTGTCAGAATTGTGAGTTTTTAAATTTGTTAAAAAAACTTCTGTACCTGATTTATTAACGAAATAAATTAGAATTATAAATATTGAATTTAATTTTAGAATTCAAAGAACATTTTGAGTAATTGAATTTTAGTGATTTTATTGGCGAACTTGAAAATTTTAAATCTTGTTTGATACTTGTCAGAAGAAAATATACCAAGAGAACAAAGTCGATTTTGAAACCACGTGCATGACAGGAGATGCTTACTCTTTAAACCGGAGCACCTGGTTTTTAGTTCTATTTACTATATATTTGGAAACTGAACTTGAGGTCCAAGTTTTTCATAATTCAAACAGAAACATAGATCAATCTGAAAATGAAGTTTGTTATAAAATGTGTTTTACATTTTTAACCCCAATTATCAAATATGCAATATATACAAAGGTTGTGTGGATGAAATTAATATTGATTAATGAAAAAATTCTGTAAAATATTTGTAGTGAGTGAGCGAAAGTGAAATTTTCTTATTGGCTTATATTGTGATTACAAAAGTGTCAAACATGTCAAGATCTACATAACCTGCAATTTTGAAGAAAATCTGATAAGCCATGTGAGAGTTACTTCCTGTTTTTCGTTGATTTTTCATATTTTTAATGTTTTGATTTATAATTACAAAACTATTTGAGATAGAGGTTCAGGTTACCTAGAAGTACAATTTCTAGATATGTCAAGGAGGTTCACATCTGCAATGATGTACTAAAGGTTCTTAACAAAGATTGCTCATTTCGTTACGATCATACAAAAAACATGGCCGCCGTGCTTTGTAAATTTGTTGAAAACTAAGGAGTATCTCCCTCATGCAAAGCCATGTAAGATCATATTGGGGTTTTGTTCTCTTTCAGTTTTTAAACATCTTTGAATTGATGGTCTTTCAAACTTTTAGATTTTATCTGCACTGAAGAGACATAAGTTGACGAAATGCGCATATGCAGAAACTAAATTCACAGTAACTTCGGTTTTTAGTTATCTCCAAGATAGAACATAGGTAAACAAAGGACGCTATAGGAAAATGTTGAAAATTATTAATTCTTGAAAACCATCAAATTCATATTAATTAGAGGGTGGTACAGGGGTACCGTGCATGGGCGTATGAGAAATACGTCACGACACGAGGAACGGAAAATTAGAAATTGGCTTGCAGATGCCATTTTTCGGTATGCACGGAACACGACAAATAACGACCCTCCAACACGGCAAAACGTGAAATAAAAAACGGCAAACACGCCGAACGAAAATAACACTGTGCCAACTTTTAATTAGGCATGGTAACACGATGGTCATTAAACAAATTTATTATTTAAGTACCGATTTGAAAGTTCAAGATGACCGCCACTGCAAATCTAAGTTTAAAATTGGACCTTATGGGAAAATGTTCGAAATTGCTCATTCTCGAAAACTGTTTTGACAAGTTCCATGTCCTGTTTGATAATACAGTCTACAAAATAGCAAAACTCATTGTTGAAGGCTTCTATTGACTTCAAGGTGAAGAACAACAATAAAAGAGTTGTTACATTGCTTGGATTTACCCTGTTCTCTAGAAATTTTGTCTCATGTGCATTTAATCCATACCGTTTCATTGTTTATACTGCATAGTTGTTGGGTATGAAAAATATGCATTATTATCTTCTGTTTGGGCAATAGGGATTAAAACAAATTTGGGCGATAAGACTAAATTGCATATGCAAGGTATGAAAATTCAAGTATGTTATTTTTTTGACAGTATGAACAAAAACAAATTTGTTCGGTATATCTTGAATTTCTTTTTCCTTTTTCAATTTGATTTATATGACCTAAAGGCCTCATGGTGACTTCAAGATAAAGAACAACAATCAAAATATTGTTCCATTATTTCATGATTTCGTAGAGACTTTGTCTCATGTGCATTTACTCCATATCCTTATATTGTAAATTAAAGCATTAGTGATTGGTATGAAAAATTTTTATTAATGTGGCCTATCTTGATAAGAAGGACTACAACAATTAAAAACTCAATTGTTCAGAAAACAATTGCAAGGTCTTTCACGTCACGACCTTTTCAGCTCTCATTGGAACTAAATACTACCCATTTAACATTCTTTCTATCTCCAGTTCTGTTAAATATATGTTCCTTATCTGAACCAGAGCCTGACATGTGAGTTTGTATCGCTCACTCGCTGGATATATATCAAATAATATTTTCCCCAGAGGATTTATGATTGAGTGACAGACACTTTGTAGTAAAATTATTTATTTGGTAGATTACTGTCTTAAAATTGCCTAACTAATATTAATTTGATGCATGAACGAGTTTTCGAGAATCAGCAATTTCGAACATTTTCTCATAAGGTCCAATCTGTATTGCCGGTCATCTTGAATTTCTAATCGGTACTTAAATCTTAAATTTGTTTGATGACCATCGTATTACCATGCCTAACTAATAATAATTTGATGTATGAAACGTTTTACAAGAATTAATAATTTACAACATTTTCCTACAGGGTCCTTTGTTCTATCTCGGAGCAGATGCGAACCTACTGGACATATCTAGAAATTGTACTTCTTGGTAACCTGAACACTTAACAACCTCTATCTCAAATAGTTTTGAAAATATAAATCAAAACATTAAAAGATAAGAAAAATCAACGAAAAACAGGAAGCAACTCTTATATGGCTCGTTTGATTTTCTTCAAAATTGCAGCATATGTAGATCTTGACATATTTAACACTTTTGTGATCACAATTTAACCTCAATCTCCTATTTAGACCCTTAAAAAGACATTAGAACTGAGGACAACTATTTTGTTGTACCATTTGGTTTTCATATGTATTGAAATTATCACATAAACTCTAGACACACTCTTCCTACCCTAGTATTTTCAGCCAATAAGAAAATTGCACTTTCACGCACTTCAAAAATTTTACAGAATTTTTTCATTAAAGAATATTAATTTTACCCACACACACTTTGTGTATATTGTGTGTTTGATAATTGTGGTAAAAATGTATTCATTTTATAACAAAATTCCTTTATTAGATTGATATATGTTTCTGTTTGAATTATGAAGAACTTGGACCTCAAGTTCAGTTTTCAAATATAGTAAATAGAACTAAAAACCAGGTGCTCCGGTTTAAAGAGTAAGCATCTCCTGCCAGTCATTTGGTTTCAAAATCGACTTTGTTCTCCAAGTATATTTTCTTGTGGCAAGTATCAAACAAGATTTTAAATTTTCTAATTCGCCAATATAATCAATAAAATTCAATTACTCAAATTGTTTTTGAGTTCTAAAATTAAATTAAATATTTATAATACAAATTTATTTCGTTAATAAATCAGGTACAGAAGTTTTTTTCAACAAATTTAAAAACCCACAATTTTGACAAGGGAGTATACTCTGCATGATATTTTGCCATTTATGTACAAATTTGTTATTTTTGACCCATTTCCAGTTAAACATGACTTATCTCCCCTCTCGTTTTCGGTTTCAAAACTGCGGCTATCGTGTAGAAAGCAATAAACAGGTAGGGGAAAACCCCAATTGGGGTACCATACCCCAATTGAGGTATAATATCCCAATTGGGGTATATGGTTATACCCCAATTGGGGTATCTGGTCAGTTTTATATAGATTATTTTTTCTCAATTCAATGGCGCGTAAGGAAACATTATACATGATAAACTTCGTGTTTGCTGTCATCAAATGACATATCGCCATCTACTTGATGATGCTGCATTTCAACAGCAGAGGAATTTTAAGGATTTAAAATCATATATTTGATTCTGTCAAAATCAAAGATCATCGCAATTGTAACTGGGTATAATATATCAAGGCAAGAGAAACGGGGAGTGTGTGAAAATATAATCTAGTTGAACTGAAGTTGAGTTTGTAAAAATAAGCAAAGTTATTGAAGTTTCAAACACTACTGTTACAGACTACTTTCAGAGTATTTTTAAGACATGGACAAAGAGAGAAAACTCTGAAAGAAATCAATTGACATGTTTATTTGAATATTTCTCCCTTCTTAATTTCTTAAATAATCAAAAAATATTTTCCTAAATCTATCACAGAAAGCTCTTATCCTATTGATTTATAATTATTATGTATGATGATGCGCCATTCAACCCCTAAAATATTATTAAAAAATAACTGGTAATATACCCAAATTGGGCTATAACCATATACCCCAATTGGGATATTATACCTCAATTGGGGTATAGTACCCCAATTGGGGTTTTCCCCCAACCTGATAAAGGAAGATATTCATCGTGTTTTATTTTGCTGTCTTTATTACCACTTCGCTGTTATTAAATAATTATATAAAAATATTTTACACATTTCTCTTTTGTTTTTAATTAGAAAAAATCTATTTATTTTGTCCATTTATTAAAATTTAATGACTTAAGTTTAGGCTATTAGTTTCTGCTGTTGAAACATAATTTTCTTTCTGTTACACAACTTTGATTGACATCACATATAATTATATTAAACAAGATAGTTGTTACCAGTGGCCACAGGTGACTTCATACAGGTAATCTTGTTAATTTAGACAATCAAAAAGACACAATATTACCGACAGTTACATATAGGTATCTGTTATGCGAGTAAACGACATTCTCATTTTTACGAAATTTCTTTGTAACATTATCTATCTCATTAATTTTTATTTTGTATATGAAAACTTTTTTATTCACAGGCAGAATGTTTCACCATAAACGAAATCAAGATTGAACATGAAAAAATGCGCATTTTTTTTCTTTGTGTATTTCCTGAAATGAAAATTATTTTATTGCAGTCTCCTACTAAAAGCATATCAGTTCGAAAACGAAGCTTTCGAAAATTGAAACACTCTGGAATCGGCGCAAGCAATCACATACGTAAGGCTGTTAAAAAAGTAGCTTTCGAAAATTGAAACACCCTGGAATCGGCGCAAGCAAACATATACATAAGGCTGCCCATAGCATAACTGATAGCTTTACATAGAGAAAAATCTATAGTGGTAACCATTTGTTTTCAAACTAATCTCAATTTCACATTTAGAACAAGTTTACTGACATTTCTTTTCATTAAAACTTCATTAATATTTGCCACTTCAGAGTCGTCTTGCACTTATTTTGATGGTAAATCTCCACAATGATCAGACTTTTGCAGCAGAAATATCTAAAGAAACATTATTCCAATGCATTAGCTCATATTTTTTCAATAAAGCAATTCGACCACATGACCAAAGGTTAACTTTTTGTAGTTTGCATCAATGCAATGTAGTGATGCGCCGTCCTACAAAGTTCCGAACCCAGCCTTTAAGCTATTCATATTCAAGCAGTTTTAGAAGGCTACAGGGCTTATATCTGTTGACATAGATGTTACTGTAGTGTGTTGTGTATTGCTGGTTCTCAACCATGCGGGAAATGTATTTTGTATATATTTTGTTGAAATGTTTCTCATGCTATTGTCATATTGTGAAAATCTGTAAAAACTTTTCTGCAATCAAGGATTTGTAAAATTGTAAAAATTGTTGCTAAATTCTGCTTTAATACATGCTGGTGTAGTGGAACTACTGCGCCTCTGAATGTCTTGCTGTTGTAGTTGCAACGAAAATAATTTGTGGTCTTACATGTGAGATGTTGAAAGAAACATTTTTCTTCGTATAAAATAAATACTTATATTTTCATCTGAATATTCAAAACCTCGCATTAAACACCAAACATTATAGAATTATTTCAGGTATGTCCAGAGTCACCTGGAAATTGATGTGTATTCCGATAAAATTCAAATTGAATACATTTTTATCTATCGTAAGTCTTTAGATAATTCTAAAATACAAAATTTTAGTAATAAAAATAAGATATAACGATGATATATGATTTTAAAAGCTTTATAAATTTGAATGCATATAACTGCAGTGCATTTCAGGAGTAATTTCTTAAAATACATTTCAGCATGGTTAAACATCGCAAAAATTGTCCAAGTGGCACTTTAGAAAATTGAAAGTCGTCAATAAAAAAATGAATGTAATAAAATTAAAGAAACATGCATACCTAAAAGAGAACATTAAAAAGATAATGAAAACTTATTAAAAATAATTTTATTTAACTAAGAGCAATAACTCTTTCTTGGGTAGTAGGAGAAGTTCGGTTCAAATAAAACAAATCTAGCCCTTTTTGTGCCTAAAATTTTTGCCAAAATATTTAAAAAAAATCAGACATCTATTAAGACTTTGTCTCATGTGTATTTACTACATATCCTTTCATTGTAAATTAAAGCGCCTCTTTGTGATTGGTACGAAAATTTTTTATTACCATGTCCTATCTTGATAAGAGGGACTAAAACAATTAAAAACTCAATTGTTCAGAAAACAATTGCAAGGTCTTTTACGTCCCGACCTTTTCAGCTTTCGTTGGAACCAAATATTACCCATTTCACATTCTTTCCGTCTCCAGTTCTGTTAAAAATATGTTCCTTATCTGAACCAGAGCCTGACATGTGAGTTTGTATCCCTCAACTGGCTGGCTATATATCAAATAAGATTTTTTCACAGGAATTTATTATTAAGGTGACAGCCAATTTGTACTAAAATCTTTCATTTGGTAGATGTATGTCTTAAAATGCCTAACTAATATCAATTTGATTCATGAAATAGTTTTCGAGAATCAGCAATTTCGAACATTTTAACCTAGATATAGGATGTTGTCTCCTTGACATTTACCCCATTTCCTTTCTTTTTCATATTCCCCTTAAGGTCCAATTTTAAATTAAGATCTGCAGTGGTGGTCATCTTAAATTTCTAATCGGTACTTAAATCATAAATTTGTTTAATGACCATCGTGTTACATTGTCTAATTAATATCAATTTGATATATGAAACGATTTTCAAAAATTAACAATTTACAACATTTTCCTGTAGGGTCCTTTTTTAAACTATGTTCTTTCTTGGAGCAGATGCGAACCTACTGGACATTTCAAGAAAATCTCTTGGTAACCTGAAGACCTAATCTTTATCTCAAATAGTTTTGCAAATATAATTCAAATTATTAAAAATTTAGAAAAATCAACGAAAAACAGGAAGTAACTCTTATGTTGCTCATCACATTTTCTTCAAAATTGCAGCATAAATAGATCTTGACATGTTTAACACTTTTGTCATCACAATATAAACTCAATCTCCTATTCAGACCCCTTTAAAATGACATTAGAACTGCGGACAACTATTTATATGATGATGTACTATGCGAAAAATTGTATCCTGGCTACTATTTTCCATAGTCAATGTAAAAGACAACATTAACATTATTATTGTACTGACTGTACTGACTGTTGACTATTTTAAAAAGTTACTTTGACAAATAGTTCTATATTGTTTAAAATGTTTCACAGTTTGAAAAGTCAACAAAAATATTAACAAAATTTAAAAAATCTTAACGCAGTAGCAGACGACACTCTTCGTAACTTCAAATGGTGCTTAGAAACTTAATTACATCACAGGTGATCAGGCAGAATTGTACCACCCACTTGTCGCCACACCATAACTCCGCCTCCCGTACATGATAATTGCTGATGATTGAAGTAAAAATCAATAGCCTTCATAACGCAACATCACCCTGGCTACTATTTTCTATAGTTAATGTAAAACGCAACATTAATATTATTGTTGTACTCACTGTTTACCATTTTGAAAAGTTACTTTGACAAATAGTTTTATATTGTTCAAAATGTTTCACAGTATGAAAAGCCTACAAAAATACTGTCAAAATTTTTAAAATCTTATCGCTGTAGCAGACGACACTCTTTTCTTTGCGTGACTTCAAATGATGATTGTGGAATGGTTTTGTGTTTTTTTCCTTTGAAGTAAAATGTACTATATATAAGATACAGTTGGATTTAGGAAAGGGGAGGAGCTTAAATGAATGTCACAAATGTACAATAATTGACTGTAACTCCAGTTATTGTACGCCTCTGTATCTCCAGTTATTGTACACTTTTGGAGTTCAGAAAATATTTTTAAAGGAAATAATTTCCGAAAACGAGACATTTTATTAAAAAAAAAATTAACATCAAATTTTTTGAAAACATGTAATAAAAAATTGTGTCACCTGAAAAAAAAAAGAAAAACAAACGCTGTCCGGATTTCATTCATTTTCATCTAATTTGGGTTCGGTCAGCTTGCTCAACTTTACAGCCAAATCCCTTGTTCTTCAAGAAAGTCCTTTTCGCATATGCCCTTGCTTTTGAATTACCGCAATTACCCACATATAATGAGATAGACGTATCTCGGTGGATATTTAGCGCCATTCTACCTTCGAATCCATACTGAATTTATCCATCTAGTGCATGTGCATGTCAGTGTTGCGCTACTCTCTCTTTATTTATTTAAAACGTTGACGGTTAAGTTAGTTTATCCTTTTGTGTTCATATCTTTTTTTTATCATTTTTTTAATCTTGAACTGAACTCTTCTAACAGCCATGTTCAGGGCATAATCAATGTTCGTTTCCCTTGTCTTTTCCATTGTTTCAAATGTACCGAGAATACCTATATACCGGGTACTGCTTTACTGTTGAAAAAAACAGTTTATGTTCAATTCTGTATTTTCGGCAATCTGTGTGCTAAATCAACGACAGAAGAATTATTTACTGCTTTCATTATCTGGAGTATCTCAATTTCACGACGGCATTTTAAAATCAACCCTTCTTCTGTGTTGGAAAAAAAAAATCAACGTCCGTCCTTTTGTGATTCATTGTATGAAACCACTGCACCATAGAATAAAGTAACACCCAACGTGCTGAGAATTTCCCAAAATATCTTTACCTAACGACATAGTACTTTTTCATTGGACCATTCCACAAATCATTTACAGAACACGTGATTATCTGTATCAGGTTTACAATGAAGGGGCGTGGAAATCATCTCGTCCTGATGGACTTGATGATTTCCACGCCCCCTTCATTGTAAATCTGATACAGATAAACACTTGTTCTGTAAATATAACTTAGAAACTTTGATTACATCACAGGTGATCAGGCGGAATTGTACCATCCACTTGTCGTCACACCAAAACTCCGCCTCCCGCTCGTGATAATTGATGATGATTGAAGTAAAAATCAATAATCTTCACAACAGCAATGCTTATCATTGCAATAGTGCAATCACTCTATTAAGGCAAGGCGAGCTAAAAAGCAATTGAATGATGCTTTTGTTGTTGTTTTTGCAGCCACATTGAGGCTTTCAACAATGAACTATGTTCATACCTTATTCAATACGGTCCCTAGTACTAGTTTAAGTGAAATTACGTTCTGGGTTGTCAACAAAATTAATTAATTGGCAAAGTTTTCACACAACTGCTGCCAACTGTTGCCCGACATAAAGACTCACGTAAGATAATTACAACGTACAAACAGCCACAGTTCACTCGTCGACTCAATTGCAGAAAAACTTGGCATAAGAAATAGTGGAGCGGCGAGGAGGCAAATTTTCAAAATTCAAATTACCCGAAAGCCCCATGGAGTTTTATTGTCTTAAACGAAAGTGTAATGTGTAATGTTTATAATGTACGAGAGGCTGATATGTTGTCTGGGGAACGTTATTCTCAGAGGGCACAATCAACACTTTGTACTTCCCGACATTTTTACTTAGAGAGAGACATAACACACAAAAACAATTCCGGACATCACTGAACAAAATACGTAAAATACAAATTCCAATTAAAACTGAATTACACACATATATATATACAATATATACAACATCCCCGGCCAGAAAAAAAAATTCCCATAGAATTTTTGCGTATGTGGAATTCAGTAAAAGTATCTAAATTAAATCACACTTTGCCAAATCCCTGTCTCACTACAGCACCACTAAGTCAACTAACCTAATCTTACATAACAGAATATCAAGACTTCACATAGAAAATATTGTAAAACTCATCTTAAATCGCATATTGCGGAGTATTATATGTAATAAATATTTTGCTTGTCTTAGCGTGACTGTATAATACAATGTATTAATATGATAGATCACCAGAGTCCTTACTCTTAAATTGTATACAATGCTCAAAATGATGAACTGAGTATATGAATTATATTTTGTCAATTTTTGGGGATATCGGACATCGACAGACATAATTTGATCGCAAATTCAACTGATATGTAGTAGCCATATCTTATGAAAGCAAAAAGTACAGATTTATAACAAACATTTCAAATGCAAACTTTCCTTAAGCTTTGCAAAACATCGAAAAATTAAAAATTATTAACATTATATCCAAATAATGCAAATGTTGAATATCAAGTATTCAAAATAAAAATCATGCAGATGCAATTTTAATCATGGGCATCGATATAACCATTTAAAGTGACATTTGTATTAATCCTCTTATTCATTAATGCAAGGNAAAAAAAAAAAAACAATAATCATCAAGTTAAACAACAAAATATTTTAAACAGTTGCTAATTTATCTATTACATACATCAAGTAAAATCAGTGATGCCGAAATATCAATAATAAATGCATATAATGAATTTTAACAAACATTCTAAAAGTTTTGTAAATTTAATGTCAATAAAGTGCATGTGTAACATATCATCAGGTATCCATTCCATAATGTTCCTCCTTGAGTAAAACAAATTACCATGAGATAGATCTCACTGGTATTTATAATTGTAGAAAATTGTCTATATGACAGCATGAGAAAGATCTCACAGGTGTCTGAAATTAAATCAACACGATACATCATGAGATGAATCTCACAGATGTATAAACTGGAGACCGCATATCATGAGATAAATCTCACAAATATTTCCAAAAAATAAATTGAACCCAAAATGATACCATGAGATCCTTCTCACTGGTATTTCTAACATATCCTCTAATTATCTCATCATTTTGTACTACTATTTACATAGATAATATGAAGAAAACTTCATATAAAGATAAGTGATGACATTTCTTTTTCAATATTCACGGGGTAGACCTAGAGGTCTACATATCCATTTTGCCTTCGCCTTCGATCCAGACTTGCCAATTTGTAGCCATTTTGCACGTCGAGCTGGCCCATCGACCATGTTGGCAAGGTATACCCCTTCGACGTCCATATTTGTCAGTGCTGAAAACCATCTGATTTTCAGTTGCCCTATGAAAGTTGAATGGCTGACTGCTTCCGAGTATTGCACATTACTGGCAAAATTTTCATATTGAAAACATACTGATGCTACAGATATTTGTAACATCTTTGATTTTGTTACAGTTGCATGAGTTAGTTCCATCATGGAGTTTCAGAATTTCGGCACACTACGATCACATGTTATTTCAATGACCTTCGGGGTTCACATTTGGATTCCACGGGGTGTAAATTTATAAAAATTATCAAATGTAAAACTTGAACCGTCAAATACACCAAAAATATCGTTAAATAGTTATCAAAAGGTTAGGGTATCTCCACCATGTAATGTATATAATGTACGAGAGGCTGATATGTTGTCTGGGGAACGTTATTCTCAGAAGGCACAATCAACACTTTGTACTTCCCGACATTTTTACTTAGAGAGATACATAACACACAAAAACAATTCCGGACATCACTGAACAAAATACGTAAAATACAAATTCCAATTAAAACTGAGTTACACACACACATATATATATATATATATACAACAAATGTTTGTTCTTTTAGAAAATGGCTGTCGTCGCTAATATCGTAGCCCTGGGAGCTGTGCGTTTAGTTTGCCGTGGTATAACTTTGTAATCTTTTGATATAATTTTCAGACATTTGGCAAATAAGTGTATCACAACAAAGTTTAATATTTCGTATTATTTGTCTTTCATATAACATTCACCTTTGACCTTGAGGTCAAATAATTGTTTTCAAGTAACGAATGTTCCAATATACAAATAAATTGCACTTGAGTAGTCGTATTCAAACCGAATTGAGAATGAATCAAAGTGCGATCTGTGCTGCCATAGCTTTCATTGAATTTGACCTCACTCAAGGTCAATAAGGCAAATTTTCTTACACAATTGAATTTAGTACAAGGGTGACTTAGAACAAGTTATTTGACACACGTTATTACTATTTTACAAGGAGTCTGCAACAATTATGACTCATGTTAGTCATTGACAATGAAGATTTGTAGCAAAATTAAGTTTCCTCAATATATTTTCGGGTGAGTGTGTGTGTGTGTGGAGGGAACATCTAAATGAATATTACGTTTGAAATTCACAAAAACACAAAGTACAACATATGAATCATTGCTCTTTTGGACGTTTTGTTGGGCGATGGACATTTGCGCAAATTTATCTGAAAAACAGAAGGACATTTGCGCAAATGAAAAGTGAACAGTTGCGCAAAGGAAGAGTGAACGTTTGCGCAAACGATTCTTAAATACCTTTTTAATCAGTATAAAACCCGTTTACCTTTATAAAATGAGTCTTAAAATATATGTCAAAGATTTCCTTTTTTAAACGATTTTTGAGCAACAGCTTATCAGCTACACCAAAATAAGATACACAAATGATCAGACTGTAATTCCTAGAATTGAAAAGGGAAAGTTAAAAGTCTAATGGAAACCTGTCGAAAAAACAGCAATTATGAAATATCACGACTCCACTTCATTATACATGTATAAATTTCCACCATGTGTCACAAATTCAAAGCCCAGTAGAACAGATTTTATACTGTAAAAAGTGCTACATTTATGTTTTAATATAAGTTCTTTATATTTGAGAGACTTAATAAATAAATATTTAGGAACTACGAACAATATCCTGCTCAGAAACCTATTTCAACCTCCCCGTGGTGAGCACGGGTGAGGGGGCAACGAAGAATGTCAGCTAGCGCCTACGGAAGAGGGTATATGAATAAAAATATGCTGAATAAAGATTTGCGCACTTGGTTAAGTTATAAGCAGTCAGGTTATAGTTTGCGCAAATGTCCACTTTTCGTTTGTGCAAATGTCCATTTTTCGTTTGCGCAATTGTCCTCGTTTTTTTTGCGCAAATGTCCTACCTTTTTGCGCAAATGTCCACCGCCGGTATTGTTAATTGTGTTTATTTCTTTTCCTTTTAAAGTATGTGACTCTATTACTTTATTGCGTGCTATAAAAGCTCTACGCGAACTTTGCGTTTAAGTTTTTTTAAAACAAAATATGTCAGGTTCATATTTGTTAACTTAAAAACTGCTTGTTATTCACTTGAACAAGGCTTCTTTTTGCGTAAAACACGCAAGGTAATTCGTAAAGAGAAAGCCGAAAACACATTGATCCATTGCAAAAAAAAAACAACTCAAGAACAGACATTAAATGTGTAATATCAAATAGTGCTATATGCCAAGTAATGACAGTTTCCATTTAAGAATAAAACAGATGCAACGTATTAATTAAAGAGGCTCGAAACAAATTTGGGTATTTCTCAGTAAAACATCAGGATATTTATTTAAAGTCAGGAATGTCCAAAAAACAAGAGGCTCTCAAGAGCCTGTATCGCTCACCTGGGT
>MJUU01041352.1:62824-73378 GCA_002080025.1 Modiolus philippinarum
TGTTTATTAATGTTTAAGGGTCTCATTTTGAAGTTTGCTGATGTTATATGATCCAAAATTAAACTATGTTCCCCACTGGCAGCTATTTTTGATGAGGCGTAGACCAACTGTCAACTTTCTTGAAGAAGACCATGTAAGGATCATTGTGCCTCACTTTGGTTCGAATTGGCATAGTATTTTCAGAGGAGATCTTTAAATGATTTCCCATGGGGTCCAAGGTTAAACAATGCTCCCCGCTGACTGCCATCTTGGATGCTATGCGGACATCCAGACACATTTTATGAAGGGGACCAAGTAAGGACCATTGTGACTAAGTATGATTCCAATTGGCCATGTACTTTCAGAGGAGAAGATCTTTGAATATGTGCCCCTATAGGGTCCAATGTTAAAAACATGTTCCCTCCCGGCGGCCATCTAGGATATATGATGTGGACTTGCTGAACACATTTTTTAAAAGGGGTCACCTATGGACCATTGTGACTAAGTTTGGTTCCAATTAGCCCAGTATTTTCAGAGGAGAAGATTTTTGCAATATTGTCCAATTTTGGACCAAGTTCCCGCTGGCAGCCATCTTGGATGACGTGCAGACTTGCCGGACAAAATTTTCAAAGGGGACCACCGATGGACTATTGTGACCAAGTTGGGTTCTAATTGGTGCAGTAGTTTAAGAGAAGATCTTTGAATGCTTTCCCATAGGGTCCAATGTTAAACTGTGTTCCCTGCTGGCGGCCATCTTGGATATAATACAGACTTGCCAAACATTTTTTTTTAATGGGGCCACCTAAGGACCATTGTGCCCAAGTTTGGTTCCAATTGGACCAGTGGTTTCAGAGAAGAAGATGTTTGAGTGAAAAGTGTATAATGGACAAACCACTGACGGCAAGAAGATCTCCATGGCATAGCCATGCAGCCAGCTACAAAGTTATATATGCATTGAAGCTTAGATGCCACTTTAATATAAACTGAGAGAGATACTTGCATTTATGGGCAAGCAAACAGAACGGAAGAAAACAATATAAAATTATATACAATTATTATTAAATTGTGAAATAAGTATAGTTTATGAAAGTATATTTGCAAAAAAAATGAAAAAATCTGTACAAAAACACTTTTTTGCTCATGATTATTTAGCAAATAATTATTTCTAATAAAGTGATAGCAGGGAATTTCTCTAAAACTCAAGTAAGATTTGAAAGCGGAATTTAAAGGGAAATAACCCATAACCATATGGCATTGAAAAAAAAACTTTTTTTTGGTGAAAAAAGTCAATAACTACAACACAGGCAGTTGGATTTTCTTCAAAATTTCAGAGTATGTAGATCTTGATATGCTGGGCATTTTTCAAATTTACACTTTACCTCTATCTGTTACAGTTTTTGAAATAAAAAATAAAAAATGCATAAATTTTGAAAATTTTACGGAAAAAGGGCTATAACTCTGAGACGGTTTTTCCGATTTTCTTCAAAATTGCAGGGCAGATAGATCTCGTCATTCTGAACAATTCTGTCAGATTTTTGATATCTGCAACGGTTTTGAAGTTATTTGCCAAAAACAACATTTTACCCCTATGTTCTATTTTTAGCAACAGCGGCCATGTTGTTCGGTCCTCGGACTAACCGAACATATTTTTCAAACTACATACCCTGGTGATGACCCAGGCTAAGTTTGGATTAAATTGGCCCAGTGGTTTCAGAGGAGAAGATTTTTGAAGAAAAGTTTACGACGGACGGACGGACGGATGGACGACGGACGCCAAGTGATGGCAAAAGCTCACCCTGGCATAGCCAAGTGAGCTAAAAAGGGGGAGGGGTCCAAAACCCAGAACCTTCACTTGGATCAGCCAATGATGTCAAAATATGATTTTTATATATAATATGCCTTCTCCCAAATCATAACCAACCGTGCTAAAATTGACCATCTTTGTAATAAGGAAGTACTTTTGCAAAACAGAAAACGACGATAAAAGCAAACACAGAGAATTTAGATAGATTCTTAGCTTTGAAGATGCGCACAAAAGCACAACAGGACGCAATGGTATGTCTTGTTGGATTATTTTCTGCAACAATTACCCACTAAAAATTTATAGTGTAATACATAGCAATTTACCATGAAATATTAGCCTTTTGGATGTTTTATGATTTCAGAAAATTCAAGTGTCCTGAGGTAATAAATTAAAGTTAGGACACATATTTTGTGAGATGTAGTTGTTTTCATCTTTAGAACGCTTTGTCGTTTCCAGTTTTTGCTTAGCATATAACAAAGCTGGACACCCATTTGACGCAATAAGTGCATTTTCATATCTAAACAATACGAACACACCAAATACACAAACACACCCTTTAGTTGATTACGCATTTTTTCAAAGGTGAGCAAATAAGAACAGTATAAACACGTATCACGTATTTTTTAGAATGGCACTAATGTCAAATATACATCAAGCAAATAGAAATATTGTTGAAATATCATTCAAAACAGACTGCATGATAAGGGGTATATTATAAAATTATGACAAAATCGGTACAACTCCGTTCAAATAATGAAATCGAATATTTGTAAAACACAACTTCAGATTAAAATTTCGACGTGGAGAAATGATGCATTCTAGAAGCACGCTAAAAGTTAAGTGAGACAATTGTCAAATCAGTTATAAGACATAATTAACAAATATGTTAAAGATGAAAAGGTATGTGCAAAAAACATCAATTCTTGATGCTTAATTTACCAAGTTTGTAAACGGCCGTACTTGGCTATGTTTGAATTTATAAGGGTGTATTGATGCATAACTAAGTACACTATTGCATGATTTTTGTATCTGTTGTATGGAGTTGCAAGAAGAACTTGTGAATTCAATAAAATTTCATACACAGCAGTCCTGTGTGTATATTGAAGAGTAGGGTAACGTCAAAAGTCGCCATATTTTACGTCAAAGGGACCACAATTTAACTCGACGACAGGCATTTCTGACAGTTGAGATGTTGATAAATAATAAAATACCGAAGTTACTGTTAATTTATTTTCTGTATATGTGCATTTCGACAACTTATGTCTCATCAGTTCAGATAAAGCCAAAACATTTGGAAGTCCAATGACCAAAAACGTGTAAAAACTGATAGAGAACAAATAACCAAAAGTATCTAAATAGAGAAGCCAAAGTTCAGCTGCTAAGGACAGAGCTATGCATGAGGGAGATACTCCTTAGTTTTAATCAAAATTTTGTAAAATTTAGATATTGCAAGGTTTAATAAAATCGGTTTTCGGGTCAGTACCGAAGTACTAAATGATATTAAGCAATAAAATTCCATGGGGCTTTTGGGTATTTAAACTCGTTAAATACGTAACTTTTTATATATCCACCGCTCTACTAAAAGCAATGAAATATGGAAACTATAAACAGAACGGTCAGAATAACATTCGGAAATAGGGTCTGTAAGTCTCGTCATGTGACACCTAGAAATCACGATAAAATTTTAATTTGAAAACGTTTCCCGCCAAAATATGACGTTGCAGGATTATGACGTTCAATTTTTTGCTTTAAACGTCATACGTTTGTGTTTAAAATGCAACTTCCGGGTACAAGTTTTGGTCCCGGAAGTCCCAAAATGAAACGAGACTTACAGAGCCTATTACAAAATTAAAACCAGAATTTTAAAGTATGATAGATTATCCATATGATATATTTTCTCAAGGACAAGTAAACAATAAATGAAATGTACAGAGAGCATAAATTTCTCGCATTAGGAATCGTTTACGGCCAATGTACTACAGGAGAAGCATACTGTAGTCTTAAATTAAAAATGGAAGGATAGTGAATAAATGCGCATTAGACAAAGTCTTCACAAAAACATGATTAAACCAAGCAATGGAACAGCCCTTTGATTTTTGTTCTTCATGAGGCCTTCAACAATGAGCTATGCTTATACTTCAAATTAAGTTCAAGATGACCCCTAGCACTTGTTTGAGTGGAGTTCATTGCTTACTGTCGAGCAACATGTATTGATAGGGTTATTATACAAATTTCGTCCAAACCAAAAGACCAGTTTTAAACTTAGGTAAGAAATAAGAAAATACCATTTTTCCTTCATTTATACGAGAGCTGATTTTCTATTGTTTTATTTGAAATACCTACCCACCCGCCTTATTGCATTAGGTATCCCAGACAGGCACTATGTGAGAAAATTGTTCTATCTTCGTTGTAAAAGAAGTTACCCTGTCCATTTTAGCAATTCTAGTAATCGCAGGACCTTGATAAACTGTTTTGCTTAATCAAACGTTTTCATTAGTTTGAAGAAAAAAATCAAACTTGAACTGTACTGCAATGTAAGTAACATGTTCACAAAATATTGGAACATTTTTTCTTGAAGATGAAATAAAGACGTCAGCGGGAAACTCGACGTGTACTACGTATTATAAATGCCAGAGCTGTGGACAAACCGTGAATAAACAGTTGAATAAACATCATACTTGTGGAAATTTCTACTGAAAGATTACTATCCACCGGGACATCAGTGTTATATGTTACCCGTGAATAATATCAATGAACAAAAGAAACAAACTTTTATTTTCTTTTGATTTTGAATGCACTCAAGGTGATAATATTCGGTGTGAGGAAGGATATTCACCCGACAACAACGGTAGGTGCACTCATTGTAAAATATCAACGTGTTGATCCTTTAAAATACCGTCCACAATCGGTACAAAGTATCGACTCGACATCTTCGGTTTGGTCATGAATTTTATGACAACAATTACATACATTGTTACACACGTGTTCTTCCTTGGTGTTATATCCTTTGTGACAATCAATGCAATAGTAACTGCGACTGAATGAAGCAGCCATACTTGTAATAACGTCATAATGGTTATCATGATAATACAAACATATTTTCTTCTCAGCTGGGGGTCCATGTAAATAATACCATTAAAATGTTCCTTGGCAACCACAACGATCATAGCCAATGGAACCAAGAACATGTTCATTGAAATACTCGGATGTCGTATTCGAATGATAGATTCTATCAACTTCTTACCCGTGGCTGTAGCCGAACTGCCCAAGATGTTTGGATTGACGGAACTGAAGAAAGGATATTTCCCACACTCATTCAACACGAAGACCAATCGAATCACCATACTAGAGTATCTACTGGATATCAAGTTTTATCAGCCCGATAGAATGAAACCTAAAGACAGAGACACCTTCTATTAATGGTACGATACCAATTACCAACAACCTTTCCATTTTCAAAACGAACTATTGAGTTACTGTAGATCTAATGTAGATATTTTGAGGAGAGCCTGTCTTAAATTCCGTGAATTGTTTCTAGAGATGTCATCTACTGACAAGCAGAGAGGAATCGATCCATTCTAACAATGTATCACTATAGCGTCTGCCTGTAATTTGGTGTTTAGACAGAAATTTCTTCAGCACCACTAAACGTCTTTCACAGCTCCTCACTACTTTGTTGACCGCAGTCAGAGATGGCCTGAAAAATTACTGTAACAAAGCTTACTCCACAAGCGGTGTGAATCAAATGTGGATTCTTAAAAATTCAAAAGATCTCCTTGAACAGCTATCCTNTGCCATAACATTCAAACTTTTGACTTTTCTACACTTTATACAACCCTGCCACACAATAAACTGAAAACAGTAATTGCAGATTTAATACATCAATGTTTGTGCACAAAAAATGGAGAACGCAGATACACCTATTTAGTTAAAGGGTAAGACAAGACATATTTTGTTAAGAACCACACTGATTCAAATAAGAACTGCACTGAGACTGACGTAATCAAAATGTTAGAATTTTTGATAGACAATATTTTTGTCGAATTTGGAGGTCGTGTTTTCCAACAGACAATAGGGATTTCTATGGGAACGAACTGTGCGCCGCTTTTAGCTGACCTTTTCCTTTACTCGTACGAGGCCACGTTTTTACAAGGGCTTATTCAAAGAAAACAAAAAAATTTAGCCCAGTCGTTTAATTTCAGCTTCTGTTACATAGACGATGTACTTTCTCTTAATAATCCTAAATTTAAGGAGCATTTACATCAGATCTATCCAAATGAGCTTGAAATTAAAGAAACAACTGAAATACTTACTTCAGCTTCGTACCTAGATCTTTTATTATATATTGACGAAGATGGACGTTTGAAATCTAAGCTATATTACAAGCGTGATGATTTTATTTAACTTCCCCATTGTGAATTTTCCCTTTCTTAGCAGCAATATACCCACCTCTCAATCCTATGGAGTGTACATTTCACAGATGATCCGTTACTGTCGAGCATGTAGTTTGTACAGTGATTTTTTTAACAGAGCAAAAACACTGACCCAAAAGCTGCTTATTCAGGAATTTGTTCAACCTTTGTTAATTTCATCCCTCAAGAAATTCTATGGCCGTCACCATAGCATCATTGAAAGATATGACGTGTCTGTATCCCAAATGAAAGTGGACATTTTCAGCTAGATTCACGTCTTCCCGGATTTGACCACCGACTTTGACATTTTCCCGGATTGAATCACTCACAGTGTGACGGGTGCTGTTAACAGAGCAGGACACGCTTACCCTTCCCGAGCACCTGCTGTCACTCTCAGTTTCACTGGAGTTCACACTGTGAGTGCCTTTGTCCTGAATGTTTTGATTTCTGTTTCTTTGCTTTGTGTCTGTCTTGCGTCGTTGTTTTTGTTTCTAGCGTCATTGTTTTCTGTGTTCTCGTATTTGTCCTGTCTTTGGACTTCGATTTTTGTGAATTTCTCTTCTTTGTTCCTTCGGTATTCTACTGCCGTTGCCTGATACCATCGGTATTATTCCTGCACACGGATACCGCCCTTGTGAGAAACATTCATTGAAAGCCATGCAGAGGATACCTATCAGAAAAGGAAAGAGTCCGTATACAGCACGCAGAAAATGGAGGTGAAAACAAATTGGACCCTACAAAGCGGATGGATACTGCGAGAACGAAAACGGAAAATATGTGTTAGAGTTCAATGGAAAGTTTTGGCATGGATGTTTACACTGTTATTGTGTTACCACCGTAAATCCAGTCAACGGTATGACCATGAGCGACTTACATCAACGTACTATGGAAAAGAAACGGTATTTGGAAGATCAAGGTTATATCTACATAGGTAAATGGGAATGCGAGTTTGATAAAGAGGTCAAAGACAATGATGAATTAGGACACTTTCTTAAACATTCCCAGATGATCACTCCTTTGGAACCCAGAGATGCTTTTTATGGTGGAAGAACAGATAGTTAGATTTAGTCATGAACAAAAGACAACAAAATCAGGAAAAGTGTGTATAAGGACTTAAAGAATACACCATAAATAATATATAATACATAATGTCTAGGGTTAGATTAAAGGGTAAAAGTATGGCTTAGAGAAAATGACATATAAAACACAATGACCAGGGTCAAAATAAAAATTAAGGTTGGGTGGGTTAGGGTAAGCCGTGAACTAAGACAACAAGTACTGATTACCTAACAACACTACAACAGAAACAGTTACGGTTAGGCTTAGCAAGAGGAAGACCTATGAAAGCATCTTAGACAGGATAGGACAATAGCTTCCCGATGAAGGCATCTTAAACAGAAGGAGGGTGAAGCCAAATGCGCGGGATATGGGTAGAGCCCAAAGGTCAAAGACACACAAAAGTACATCATCACATCCATTACACATTCAGCTCCGGAGCGGAAACGAATCGGGAGGGAAAAAACGAGGCAGCCATAAAATGTTTTACAAAGAATTCACTACGAAAAAGTGGTCCAAAGTGCCCCGATTTACTACTACTGGAAATTTGATTTCTGCATATCCGCATTTTGACAACTTATGTCTCTTCACTGCAGATCAAATCAAAACATTTGGAAATCCTTAAACCGAAATGTATGTAAAAGCTGATGAAGAAAAAATTATCAATATTACTTAAAAAATGAAAGCCAAAATATGCTAAGGACAGAGCCCGGGGTTACTTTCTATAGATTAGTATACGAGGATGTGCGTTTTTTCGGGTCGATTTTTCAAATTTCAGTATTGATTTGGGGTACCTTTTTAGATGCATAAGCATCTTTTTGGATGTATATTTCATAAGTTGAGTATATTTTTGGGTATATGATTTAACAGCCTGGTATTTGCATAACACTCAAGGATAACATGATAAAATTTTTATCACATAAAATAACTTTCACATCAGCCTGCATTTAATATCTACTTCAAATCTTAGAAAAGAAACATGAATGACATAAATGTTATACGATACATTTAAGTGAGTCGGTATTTGTTAGGGTATATGTATGTGCTTTGGTATAGATTCGCGTATACTTGTATTGATTCGGGTAACCCCCTCGGGACAGAGCTAGTTGGATATTCTTTAGTTTTTTAACATGATTTCTAAAATTAAGATATTGCAAGTTTTGAAATAAAAGTAGCTCTTTGATATCTGAAATTTCCTTTACGAATGGAGTGTTTTAGTTTTGAAAATTTGAAAATTACTAACTTTCAACTGATTGTGTTGAGCATGCAAAATCAATAAAAACTTATGTAAACCAGAATTACTGTTAGAAACCCAGGTATTTTGGTTCGGCAAAGAAATGTAAAATGGTGGATAACAGGATTCATCCACAATGGCTGAAAAATTACAATTGCCAGGGAACTACACAGGAAGAATCAAACAAGACAAAAGAAAAACGTAAACTTCGATAGGAACTCGGGAAGTCTATGACTTTCTGATCGAGGTCAAATTTTTTTCCAATTGAATGATATTTGTGGAGAGTTATGGCACTTGGACTTCATATTTGAAATAGTTTTGTAGTTTTTGCACTTTTACTATGCAATGCATTTACATAATAATTTGATTTATTACATAGTTGGTTACATCTTTGTAAGCCACACATTTTTGTAATTTATTTCAATCAAATTGTGTTGTAGACCAATAATCCCCTCCCCCAAAAATCAAGTTGGTTGTGGATGGGCGTATCATTCCCTCTTTGTGCAGCAGTGTTTATTTGGGGTTTGGACAAGGAAAGCCCTAGACATGGGGATGGAATGATTGTCGAATGGACTGGAGTGCATACGGAATCATCCGGGATTTAGATTGTTGGAGATAGAATAAGGAGAATTTGGAAAGGGGATCCTGTGATAGGAATGTGATAACCAAAGGTAGGGATTGATAGGTTGAAGATAAAGAAATATATGGACAAGGTTGGAAATGGGATGGAAGTTAGGAGTGGGAATAGGTTCGTAGGTAGGGGGTAGAATTAGTGGATTACCTGGGTTGTGAAAAAAGTAAGTTCAGGGTAAAGGCATATTGTCAGCATAGCCTAAAAACAGTAGTCGTATACAATTTTTTCCTAATTTCATTTGTAGTTTCTAAAGTCCTCAAAATGCGTGAGGGATTCATATGTTTTGGTTAACATATGAATGAACGGTTTGTTACGTTTGGGACATGAAATAGGAGCTATAACAATAATGAGAAAGCTATGCTTTCTTTGCAATTGTAAAGCTCATTCATTTTTTGTCTGTACATCCAATCATTTTTCATTCGGTAAATGACATGTGCAGTAAAGTAAGTGAGAACAGAACTGTCAATAAAAAACGAATAATCCCAGGATTATGGCAACATCGGAAACAAAAAGAAACAGAGACACAACATGAGTACGGCACAGAAAAGAAAAATGAAGATACATACACACAAAGATGAACAACACGGACCCAATAAAAAAACATGGGTGAGATCAGGTGCACCGGTAGAGTAAGCATCTAATGCTTCTTATAAGACACCCGCCGTGTTGAACATGTCAAATCTGATAGTAAAGTCAAATCCGGTAGAGGAAACAACAATTAAGCTTTAAAGGGAAATATCTGTTGTCATCTGGGAAACAGATATCCTATAGCGGTCCACAAGAAGGTGATGTCGACCATAAAACTTCTGGAGGGATGACTTCAAATTTTGGGTAACATGCCCTTGTTGAAGTAGCCTATTTGTGAGCAACCGGGCTCTATCAAGGAAGTCACTGTATCGAACACAGGCTCTTGAATAGCGAATGAGCTGGGAGATGTAAACTCCATATTGTTGCTGCAAAGAAAAGGGAAGTTTACTATTGGAAAGGTGAAGTCATCGCGTTTGTTGTCAGCTTAGTTTGAAGTCTACCTCTGTTGTAAATTTCGAGATGAAGGTCAAGGAACGAGGCTAATGTAGAATTGTCTGTGGTATTCTTAATTTCGAGCTCTTTTTGTTAGATCAGATGAAGAAAATCACCAAAGCGAGGGTTGTTTAGTGACAAAATATCATCTATATAACGGAAGCTAAAATTGAAGGATTCGGTCAGTTTTTTTATCTTTATTTTGAAGAAGCCCTTCGATGAATTCAGCCTCACTAGTGTTTTTGTCGGGCAAAGGAAGACAGTGATTGTGAGAGCACTTTGCCAAACTGAGTTTAATTGATGTTTGTTGACAATCCCGCACCCATGACCAGTGAGGACATGGATGTAGCGTTGCTCGACAATTAGCAAAGAATTCCGCTTAAACCGATGCTAGGGGCCGTCTTGAACTTACTAT
>MJUU01041352.1:80850-91576 GCA_002080025.1 Modiolus philippinarum
TTTCTGCATATGCGCATTTCGACAACTTATGTCTCTTCAGTGCAGATAAAATCTAAACGTTAGGAAGACCATATACTCAAAGATATTTAAAAACTGACAGAGAACAAATAACCAATATGATCTAAATATAAAGCTAAAATAAGCTAAGGACAGAGTTTTCAACAAAATTTACAAAAATTTAGATATTGTAAGGTTCCAAAAATAATCGGCTTTCGGGTCAGCACCGAAGTACTGACTACTCAAAATGAACTTTTGTCCAAAATATGCCAAGGATATTTTGCTATAATTAGTAAATATGGAAGCAAGGCAATATACGGTAGGGCTTGTGCGAAGGGGGAATTAGTGTGCACATATAGTCGTAAACAGACTAAGAACACTAATTAAAAAGATGTACAAAGAGTTGGTCTCGAAGGATTTTAACGAACCACTAAGAAAAAGACATTGTGCAACGTTTTTTTTCAAGCAGCTGTTTCAGAGCAGGAAATACTAATAATGGCCAAAACATGTCATTGATCTTTTGAGATCGCTCGCAAATGCTCATTAACACTGTGTAAACGTTGTACTGTGCCTTCTCGATATAAAAAAGTGTCCTTGATAAAATGTGCCTTCATGTTTCTTTTTAACTGGATTTCAGGAAACATGCAGGCCATTTCCACTAAGGACACTATATCATATGGTGTACTGTGCCTTCTTAATTTCTAAAAAAAACACGAAGGCACATTTTATAGAGGACACCGTTTACATAGGATTAATACAATTGCCAGTCTCGATGTAGGAGGTCAGGCTCCACTAAATATTTTTCATTAGGCGGCCATTATAACGTTTTGTGATTCTTCTTAATTATATGATATTCGCCTTATGCGAAGAAGCATATCTGCCAAGTAACATATCCAATCGATGTTCCAACTTTGAAGTCTAATTAGAAATTTCTATAGCCTATCCCAACTTGCCTATGCAAATACCAATTTGGCCAGTATATGTCACCATTGATGAGATTTCAGTATTTTTCATATATGCAATGAGGGTGACTGAAGCGAAAAGCTTGTCAATCCGTAAGTGCTTCGTGATCTTTTGAGCCTTTTAGAACTCTGATATTGTCAATACTGACAGTTATATGCAAAAGTGAAAGTAGCATAGCTTTGTTTACTGAAGTGCTACTTTTGACTACTCCAGAAGTTGATAGGTTATTTAGTAGAGTCTAGATAGAACCAGATAATTTCGTCATTCTTTTATTATTTTTTTCCCTGCATATTGCTTATTTATACCATATTTTGATCTAACCAAATTCCTCCCCTCTTTTCGTATAAGCTCGTTCATAATTAACGAAAAGATGTAATATAGTTTGTTATATATTGTTGTAATATTTTATGGTTCCATCTTCTTTTTTATCCTACTCGACAAAATTGCTTGAAATTAAAAACTACGGCATGTCAATTTTTAGTTTGTTTTCGTGAAATTGACCAACATTTATTTATCTTTGTGTTGTGAATTCCTTAAATTATCAGATTTTTTTCTCATATTACAACAATATTAGGCTAGGTGTTTTATAAATAGCACCAAATTTTAACGAAATTTACTGTTTTTAATTCAACTTCGATATTTTTTTATATTTTGAAAACCACTTACTGATTTCGCCATGAATAAATGACAAAGTTTTAACTTGTAGAATGCAAACTAAGTTCTCTTTTAAACAGTCCACCGAACAGTGGAAAGGGGACTCTGGAAATGTTTACCTGATTTATTGTTTGCACAATGTTTATTTACTATGTCCTTTATTTGGTTGAATTTTAATTTGTATGTCACATACTAGTACATGATATATGTATAATGACAATAAAATATTGTGTGGAATCGAATTGTAAAAAAAAATTGATTATCAGCTAAATGACACTTTAAACACGTAAAAATTTACAGATTCATCCATTGAATTACATTTTTATAAAATCATAAGTGAATACAACTCTAAATAATTAACTGATGATAATATACAATTATAGTCTATGTATGAGGTAGATACGTTGTTATATCGACCTTGGAAAAGCATATCGACCGAGGATGAAATCCGAGGTCGATATGCTTTTGCAGGTTGATATAACATCGTATCGACCTCATCCACAGACTACAATTGTTATATTATTAATTTACATGAACACAGAAAAGGACATTTTTATCCTTTGTCTAAATTATCAAATTCAAGATATACTTGAAATGTTTAAAAAAATATTATATTAAAAAGTTAATTAGCACAATAATATAATTACAATGTGTATGTACATGTAATTGATTCTTAAGAAAATAAATAAAAGGAATGAAAAAGATTATAAACATTCATAGGAACATGCGATATAACTTTTTGATATACAGTTTTCTAGTCAATCTCTAAAAATATAGTGGGTCACGTGATCAGGTCTCCACTAATCAAATTTCTCAAACGATATCAAATTAATAATATCAAAGAATATGGAATTCTGCAAATAAAATTTTGAATATCGTTGTAGATAAGTTTACAATATTTATGAATATATTGGTCATTTTAAATACAACGGTTTGTTAAATACTAAATTAACATTTTCTACATTTGGTCAAGGAAAGAAACATCTCTAGAGAAATGAAACGATATTTTGTACATACTGCACTTGTTTAATAATTAAAAACAATGTTGCTTTATTTGTAAATTTACTTTTCTGCAAAAGATATGGCATACATTTTTTATGAATCGTTTTAAAGGTTAGCTGTACTGGATCAAAGCGAAAGTTTTTTTTTTCAATTGTAAATTGATCTGCAGAAAACTTGCCTCATCGTTATGACAACTAAACTGTACAACAAGAATGGCTTTCTAATTATGTACGATACTGTACCACTTAACCCCTTACCAATTGAAGCGAAGTTGGGTTTAAACTCAAACTGATAAACGCTTTACCCTGAGACAAATGTCTGCAGAAGTCTGTGTTTGCTGTTGCAAACAAGAACATGTATGTAAGAGTTTGAGGTAGTTGGACACTAATACTCGGTGCATTCTGTTGGAAGCCTCCAAAGGGCGTATACTACGTAAATCGGGATGGGCGCGGAATTGACTTGATTTTTAAGTTTGTGACGTCACAAAAATTTACACACTTTCCCGTGATTCATCTCCCTTAAAACGTAAATATTTTCTGTTTTAAACTTCATTAAATATCTCTCTTTATCAAACTGTGACATAACAATTTTTTTTCAGTTCAACAGAAGTATATCTCTTTCAAAAATAATAAAATTAAAAAGCTATCTGTTATTAAATCATGAGAAAGATAAGCAATAAGCATGTTCTCTGAGTTCCATAAATATTCTTTGTAAATGTTGCTGAAAAATACTGAATTTGGTCTGACTTTCAAAGCCTGATAACAGGAAAAGATGATCGGTAACATGTCATTTTTATTTTATTTTTGGAACATTTGAGATAAAAACTACAAAGTGACTTAATTGTGGTGATTGTGGTGTTTAAGGGATTTATTTTTGATAAACAGATGATATTCCCTCCTTTCAAGATTATGGTCATGCAGTTAGTAGTCAAACCAATATTGGGTTTTATTCGTATGTTTACTTAACTATAGGGAAACGGGACAGATAAAGGAGAGGTTTGGGTACCCATTACCCTACCACTGGCTTTTGCTAGTGCCGGTACTAAATCCGACTGTCCCGAGTTCCTATCGTTGTTTACGTTTGTCTTTTGTCTTATTTGTGTTTTTCCTGTGTAGTTCCCTTGCAGATTGTGACATGTAATTATAATTTTCAGCCATTTTAGGTCTGTTCGATATTTTTATAAGGCTCAAACTACCTTAAATAAATGTTGCTCAACAAATATTTTATATATTTGAACATGTATCTTGCTCTTTTGACAGTATTCTTGTTTGACTTTGAATTGTCTGCTCGAATACAATCTTTCTCATTATTTACTTCTATAAACATGTCTGAAGCTGAATCACCGTCATTAAAATAGGCAACAGAGAAAATTGAATTTTTTTTCATATTTGAAGTTTATAAATTCAAACAATTAAATGCTGTCCATGTTTGTTTGGGAAATTGGGCCAAATTGGTGTTAAAAAAGGCAATTCCATATATTATCAAGTGCTGTTTCTATTAGTTTGATGGGAATGCTTATATCCATTTACCGAAGAATGCAGTATTAAACATCTTGTACGATGTCGGTTATGTTTCTGTCAAACCATAATGAGATGTGGTATATTTGAAATTGACTTGTATGCACCAATCCAATTAGTATTGTTGAATTCACATATGTTTTAGGTTCAGAGTAGATCATCCCAATGTTCTTAACAAAATTTCTCGTTTGTCACCATGTTTGTTTACATATCAGAATGAAATAACCATTTCTGTGAGGTCTAGTTAAATTTACTTTGTAAGGTCTAGTTATATTTACGTCAATGGTTTTAAAAAGGATAGAATAAAAAAGGATAACAGGAAATACCTACAATGGCCGAAAAACACAGTTACATGTATCAAGAAACTGCACAAGAAAATAAAAAAGAACAAATCAAAGGTAAACGTAAACAATGATGGAAACTCGGGACAGTCGGACTTGGTACCGGCACAAGCAAAAGCATTTGTTCTTTGTCAGTTTTGAAACAACTTTCAAACCTTCAGTTTAAGGTTCTCAAAATCTTAATGTTTTCTGAAATAACATAATTTTTTCAAACTAAATTTACAGTTAGTTCCGTATGAGTTATTATATACTGGATTTACAGTTTGGTTTAATATCCTTGAGTTAAGTAAGAGGAGAATTACTTTATGGACCGATATAAACTATATTTCACACAAGCCATGTTTGTTACGACCATCCTTCATCATGTTTGCAAAAAATGTATAATTTTTTAGATGTCTTTCTTTTAAATGAAACTCTCTGGCGGCTATGTTTGTTTTGTATCGGAACAAGATGACAATCCCGGTAAAGTTAGCCCACTCGTTACATTTTTGAATTTTTGTCAGATTTCGGATTTTTTCTGGTGGTAGAGATGTATGCTCTTTATTTTTCTTAGATATGGTGTACTTGTACATGAGATAATACATGTATCTCATGTGTACACTTTGTTCAATTACTTTTATCGAAATTTATGTAAATTCTAAAACCTAAGGATTAACTGCCTCCATCGTAGTTTTGTCCTTAGCTGTATTTGATATTACTGATTATTCGGATTTCGTTTGGTTTTATGCATTTTAAACATTTTTTGAAATTATGGATTTCCTTTGTTTGGGTTCTAGTGCTGCTGATGAGGAATTAATTTCCGAAAAGGCCATACAGCTCATTAAAAATTATTGCAGTTGGAGTTAACATATGTGTTATGGTCTCATGTTCATTTACCCCATATCCTTTCGTAAAATATTCTCTAGTTCAATGGTTTAAAGAATTTTGCACACGGAACCTCACGTTTTCTTTCATGAATGTCTTTTGTTTGGCAATCAAAACACCTGGCAAGTTTACATAAAATTCTTTATAAGACTTCCTAACTTTTAGACAAAAAATAGCCCTATGTTTAATAATAGCAAAATCCAGAGAAATCCATTTCCCGCCAAATTTCATTGTCTTGTGTCTCGTTTTAAACACACGGACATAATTATTTAATTTTTCCATTTCATTTAGTCTACAATGGTTAGTAAATTAAAATAGGTTTCAAGAAATCCTTTATATAAACATCAGAAGTGAGCCTCCTTAAGAACCCCTACACATCAAAATGTATTTTACAACTGAGCCCATGTGCTGGTACTCATGTTTGGTGGTGCATTTCAACGAAACGAGCAATCTCTAGTCAAAACTTTTGATGCAACATTCCTGTAAATATTGATTCAGTTTGATTTCTTCTGTAATCAATGGTTCTAACAGAGATCAATTAATTTTGCTTTTTCTCCCGAAATGAACAATCATTGATAAAGACCTGCAATACATCATTCATGTAAATGTTTGTAAATTTTATTTCAGCGAGGACGATCAAATTGTAAAAAAATGCATTGGATCATATACGACGGACGACGAATTACAGAGTTTGACGACAAAAACTACATCTGACCATGTGAATCACATGATTTTGATAAACTGAACAGGTCTTGATCGTCCTTGAAAGCAATTATCTTGAAATACGACTGAATATCTTAAACGGTCTTAACAAAATTGTGTTAAGCTCGTTAAGATCGTGATAAGATCAAAATGGCCAAACAAGATCAACTCATATCTGCTAGTGAACAGAAGGGGAAATAATGTTTTTAATTGATAATCAAGCATTTGGCCAACATGGCATAAAGCGAGAAATCCGAGAAAAAACATATTTGTCTGATGCAACACATGTTGAGTTGTATGCTCTTTTTTTATATTACTGACTTTTCGGATTTCGTTTGGTTTTTTGGCATTATAAACATTTTTTTGAAAATATTGATTTCCTATCTTTGGGTTCTAGAGCTGCTGATGAGGAATTACTTTCTGAAATGGCCATACACCTCATTTAAATTAATTGCAGTTGGACTTAACATATGTGGTATGGTCCCATGTTCATTTACTCCATATCCTTTCGTAAAATGTTTTGATTTCAGCAATATGTATCAACTTTTGGTGGTGTAAGTGCTATGCAAGAGAGAGATACTCCTTAGTTTTTAATATTTTTTTTAATTTCGATATTGCAAGCTTCTGCTCCCTTTTCATAAAGGAGCCCTTCTGCTCCTTTTTCATAAAGGGAACTACTGTAAAAATTCTCTTTAAGGGAAGATCGTATATACGTCATACCAAGAAATAGGATATAGGACGTCTTGTGGAGACCTGTGTGTGCTGCTCTGCAAACACAGTTATAACTTGTTTATTTTGTCTTTGGCATGTTCTCTCTTATTGTTTCATGTCAGTATTTTTATTTTAGAATTTCCACTTATTTTCTTTTTGCTTCCCTATTTCACAGTTTTGTCTGGTACCATCTATCATAATTTTTCGAAATGCGCATATGCAGAAACAAAGTTAATTGTTACTTCGGTATTTTGTTATTTATTACCACTGGGTCGATGCCTCTGCTACTGGGCTGTTAGTCCCCGAGGGTATTCACCAACCAAGTAGCCAGTAATTCAGTGTTGGCCCGGAAACCGATTTCCCTTGGAAACTTGCAATATCGAAATTAAAAAAAATATTAAAAACTAAGGAGTATCTCTCTCTTGCATAGCACTATCCTTATCTGATTTTTGCATAACTATTTAGATCTTAATGGTAATTTGTTCTCTATCAGCTTTTTTGCTTATTTCGGTAAATAGATTTCAAAATATTTTGATTTGATCTGCACTGAAGAGACATAAGTTGTCGAAATGTGCACATGCAGAAACTAAATGAACAGTAACGTCGGTATTTTTTTTAATTTGTGGTGAAGAACAAAAATAAAACGTTCCATTGCTTAGTTTACCATTCATTTCTAGAGACTTTGTCTCATTTGCATTTACTCCATATCTCTTCATTATTAATCTTTCAGCTTTTGGTTGATTTAATCTGCACAGGAAGGCAAAAATTTTCGAAATGCGCATATGCATAAACTTAATATACAGTATTTTTTTTATTATTTATAACTACTTGATCGCTTCTTCTGTTGAGGGACTATCATTCTGGTAGGATATATATGGAATATAGGAATTTTTTTTTTTGATACGGACTTTATCACGGCCAGTATCAAGTGAGCCCGTTAGGGCAATATTGGTGCGTTACGCCGTGATAAAGTCCGTATCAAAAACAAAATTTCCTATATTTTTTTTATTTTGTCGGTAATTCACAAAATAATAAACAGAACTTTAAAATAAATTGAAAAAACGGAAATTTCTAATTGAGCAAAGTTAATCTATTGTTTATTGCAATATCTTCAATCAACGTTTTACGCGTATGAACACGACAAATAGTACAAAACATGACGTCAGCTAAGCAACCCGAACGTGACGCCTTCACAGTGACCTAATAATTTTGTAATAATGTCCAGTTCGGTGATACTGGAATTATCTGTCTCTGTAGATCAAAAGAAATTCATAAAAATTACCCATAATTCCTAATCCATCGCCCAGTACATCGGGCTCGCCCAAAACCAGACTTTATTTTGAAACGTTTAATACTTAAATAAAAGGTGCAAAGCTCTTCTTGTCTTAGTTTGACTTTTTATCTAGACCATCGTCTTCAAAAGCTGTAATACAACGTTTCGGTTTCTGGTCTTCGGGATGTTTTGATTTTATCAGCATAAATAGACGGTAGTTTTTGAAATGGCCATCTGCAATAGCTGTTTAAATCCCCAGAACTAGCATAAATAATTTTGAAATAATTCGTCACAGGTAAGACATAATCATTATATATTGAAGATTTTATTTACACAACACAAAATACCGAAGTTTCATAAAAAACAGTAAATTTCGGTATGATGTACATATGTTTCAAGTAACCTCTCATCAGCAGCATTTAATATGGAAAGCCATAATCCAAAAGTATACTCGATACGCAATATACTTATTCAATAGATAATGAAAAAAGGTTATTATCGTGAAATAAAGGCTGCCCAGGGGAGAGTGGTATTGAATTTGATGGTGATAATGACCAAGCCGAAGACGAAGTTATTATCTTCATCGAAGCCAATACCACTGTCTTAAGGGCAGTCTATATTTCACGATAAAGAACACATTTTAATTAACTGTTATTTTTATTTCATTGAAGAAATTGAACATTTTGCACTTTATTTAAAAACATTAAAATGGCATATAATTTTTTTATGGTTTTGTTGTCTGATGAATGTAATCCCGAAATTGCATTTCAGCTTTTATTGTTAAAAAAACTAGAGAGACAATTGTAGTTTAAACAATGACTTAATCTATTCCAGAATAAATTACAATAACTAAAATGAATTAAGTATCATGGATTGATAATCACTCGACGATAATGACCGGTTAAAAAATTACCTTACAATAATAAATACCACCTCTCTCCATTCAATTGATAAACTTCATTTTAAACTGATATGGAATCAAATGGAATAAAATATTCAAACTTCTCATGACATAAACACAATATATGATCGTCAGCCGCTGTTCACTAACGGGTAACCAAAACTAGTGAAATATCTATTAAGGTAAGATTTCAAAAGGAGATCACTCATATTTTAATACAACATTTAGGTAAAACAAACGGATTGGGTAATGACAGTCAAACTCATTTCTCAAAAACGACATTTGCAACCTATCATTTTCACTTAAATGACTTGTTTTTCAGTTTTTTAACAATGAATATATATATAATATATACGTCTGAAATTCTGCCCAACATTGTTAGATCTGGACATTGGTGGTTCCCTGTCCGGGATTCGAACCATCACTGTTGTGACATCTTTGGCAACACCGCCTGCACTACGTCCAGTGTCCTAGACCACGCGGCTACCTAGGCTATAAATATAAGAAACCCTATTGATTTTCAAATTCACCAGCAAACATCCTTAAATAAACTTCCTATGTCTGTCCAAAAGAACGGCAGTAGAATACCGAAGAAATAAAGGAGTGAAATTTACAAAAATCGAAGTCCAAAGACATGGCCAAAACGAGGACACAGAAAACAAATATATTGCAGTACCAACATCAACCAACAATATTAGTTCATAGCATATCTTTTTAGTTCTGTATCCAAATTACTGCAATTAACTAATTTTCTCCGATTATGTAAAAAAAAAAACCAACGATAAATACAGTTTCTGACTACTCTGTCTTCATGTCTTCTTATTTTCTTTTACACATCATAACTGTTTTCTTCATCGGGTCATACCTCTGCCAATCCAACCAATATATAGCACCCCAACTATTTGAAGTTCCATATAGTCCGTTTAAGTTAGCATCTGCGCAGTCATCGAACCACCAACCACCCCTCTTTTCCTCAACGCAATTTTCATCGTCCCGTAAGTCGTTGTCAACGTCAGTGGTGCAAAATTGCATACCATCATGGTAGGCCAACGAGTCTCCTAAAATTAAAACGGCGAGTATTATACAATTCTTTAATCTATAGTTTCATTGTTGTAAATATATTATTATACTACTTCAAGAAACATATCCATGCACTTTATCATACTTTGTTTTAATTTTTCTTAATAATACAAAACTGGACTCTTTGTTCTTTGGACACGGATAACGTTCGTGGAAAGAGTATGAAAACTTGTACAAGACTGCATTCCTGTCGGTATACACATTCGTTCAATATGGAGTTTCCTTCTTGACAACAACAAAAGTAAACAAAGACGGCGGAGTAATCTAGACAAGAAAATTGCCCATCATTCATGATTTTCATTACTTTATATTGCGTGAACACTTGTATTCCATGTACGAAATGAAAATAAAGGTATTGAATGCAATTGTTTGTAGTTTAATTATCACGTAAAAGCGTGGACCGTGGCACTTATAAAGGTGAAAAGGATGGAAAAACAAACTTAAAAAAGTCGCATCAGATAAGACTGATTCCATTCGAGTGATCATTTTATAATGGTTTATTACATTCATATTTGTGTAAACTTATTAGGGTCTGTAAGTCTCGTCATGTGACACCGAGAAATCACGATAAAATTGCAATTTGAAAACGTTTCCCGCCAAAATATGACGTTGCAGGATTATGACGTTCAAATTTTTTGCTTGAAACGTCATATGTTTTTGTTGAAAATGCAACTTCCGGGTACAAGTTTTGGTCCCGGAAGTTCCAAAATTAGACGAGACT
>MJUU01041352.1:93124-104790 GCA_002080025.1 Modiolus philippinarum
CTTGCCGAGCATTTTAAAATTTTTAAATTTAACTATCGAGAGTGGATAAAATATGGTAATAATCGGGATTAAGTGGTGTAATCTTTTTCTCTAATGATCAATGATAAACACCGAGAATTGTATTCCCAATAGATATGGCGGGAAATAGCACGGGGCTTTATTCAACATATGTTGAATAAAGGAAATTTATCTAACGGGTCAAAACCGGTTTAAAGTTGACATATCATTAGAGAAACAATTTTACCAGCAGTACCACTGTAGTCTTTGGCGGTAAGTCTATATTGATCAGCCTCATCTGATACGACAAATGTACCATATTCAGCAACTGCAGTTGCAGAAGTAAAGTCTTCGAGATACACACGTAGTTTGTAATCACCTTGCAATATCAATCTGTGTAAGTATTCGTTGCCTAGAAAAAAAAATAGATAAACATAGCCAATACAAAAGCTCGTGTTCATTTAATGCATAGTTAATTAAACATTTTTCTCCAGTATTAGTAACTATTTAATTAGTTTTTGATATTTATTCTCTATCAATGTGTACGTTAGGAGTGGCACATATCATTTTATCATATATTGCAAAATGTGTTATTTTTAGCATGTGTCTGAAAAGGGGCATGTATATAAGTGTACTAGCTGTATACACCTTTTACGCCGCGCCTTTATGGCTAATATGACAGCCTATATGTATCAATATGCTATTGTATGACGTTAACAATCTCTCGATATTCCTATTTTACTCAATTGAAAAAATATAACTTTGATAAAAAAAATTAATATTGCAATTATATTCAATTATTTACAGATATAATTTAATCAATTGATATAAATTCTTGCAATCATTTTAGTATTTAATTGTGTTCTATTTCGCTTGTCGAGTTAATTTCATTTTCGCAGCAGCTAACAGGTAATCAGTATATTACTGATAGAAACAGAGAGGTTCCATTTTGGGGAATATTTCTTACATTTTAGTTTTAAATATTTTAAGCCATTCAAAACGTTACTTGATATTTTAAGATTGCAGTATAAAAACAATATACATTGTACATGTAGTGTCTTCAGATATGAGATTTATTTGTATTCCGCACGAAACAGACTACAATGCTTGCTGAAGCTCGCATTGACCCTGTTTTTAAGCCTCATATAAACAAATCACTAAAGCTATGTTGTTTTACTAACTACATGTATGACCAAATGAATTTCAAACGTCAGATTTGTCCTTGTGTTGTAAGTTATTGTACTACTCATTTTCATGTTGTATGTATGCTGTCTGAAGGCAATAATGTCATCTGCCAAGATGTGAGGTATCAAACTAAACGGTCAACATTACGCATCGAGTTATTTATTCTCCAGGTTCAACATTCAAGAAATAATTCAATTTGTGTTACAATTTAGATTTCGGCCAAAAGTATTTTGAGCTGCCTCCATTTCTTTGTCTTTCGGATATTTCAAATTCAATTTTGATTTCATTTTACTTGGGATTCAACTTGTACAGAGGAAGTATAGTTATTTCTATTGCATTGTGGTATAAACGCATGCGCAAATTCTACTTCTTCACCCTTCTTCTACAAAACAAAAAAAAATCCAAAACCCTTCAGTTTTTCGTACTCATGTCGTGTTAACTGTTTTATCCGGTTTGGATTTAATTTGCACTGATCATAAGTTGTCGAAATTTCATCAAGCAAAAACTGAACTTACAGTAACTTTGGTATTTATTTTTCAGCAAATTGTGGAATAATATTCCAAAACTTCCCAAAATTGGCACTGCCGTTGAAAAAGCCCGGTAGTCGGTATTCAACAGTTTGATAATAAACTCTGGATATACGAAAAAAATTATTGTAAAGATCTTTTAAATCAAAAGTTAAGACGGTAATGATTCAGTACTGACAATTGCATTAGTAAATGATCATAACCAGGATGACAAATTCGTTGTAAACACAATTGGCACGGCTATACAATATGAAGACGCCATATAATGACGAATACCTAGCCAGTGTTCTTTATCTACATCCCCAAATCCATATTTGTATTGGTTCCAGTCTCGATAAAAGTCAACCGAACCATCTTCCCGTCTTTGGAATACCTTGTGTGAAATAAAAAAAAAAAGAAAAAAAGTGCAACTTTAGGTAATCATTGTGACTTTTAAGAACTGAATTTATTCCAAAAGAATATCGTTTATGGCAGGCAGTGTTAACAAAACTGGTGAATTTATACCCAAACCTCTTGTTTCGTTTACCGATAAATTCTGTTTACTTTGTTTGTAAAATACATAGTCTTTATTAAAAATCAACACAACTTGTGTGCTACAACATTGGATATTTTGTGTCATTCGTTTTCGTTCGTGTCACTCGAGGTTTCCATTTACATGTGTTTAGTTTCAAACTTCATGTCGTTCATAATGTGAAGCCTTCATACAGGCTTTACACGAAACAAACGAATGTATTCATTCTGTTGTATGTGTTCATTTTGTATTACCCGTAGTATGTGTAAAAATATTTAGAACGTGTCCTTTTTTAGCATGTTCCTTAGCTATTTCTAATATAGAGAACCAACTATTCGTTTGAAAACGTGTGGGAATGCAATGGGTCGTTTAAGGTTAGTGAGGATAACTGTCACGTAATCAAACCAGAAAAATTGAAAATTTTAAAATGCTCAGAATTGGATGAAATTTGACAGGAAGGTTACTAAGCATGTGTAAAAACGAGTTTTGGTGTTAAAAATATCAAAATACGACCGTTGCTATGGGAACAGAAAATGGCAGGAAAAATTTTAAATTACTCCAAATTGAATAAAATACGACAGGAAGCTTACTTAACATGTGTGTAACGAGTTTCGATCTTTATGGCGACCTGTGTCATGGCAACAGAAAAATGGCGGAAAAATATTCAAATTGCCCTGAATAGGATGGAAAGGTAGCTAATCTTGAAAAAGGGAGAGAAAAAAAGAAAATCATAATAAAATAACTTAGTAAAAGGGTTGAAAAGAGTAAAATAACTTTAAGAATTAAATGAAATAGAGAGATACTTGTGAAAAGGTAAATAATATCTTTATGAATGCAAAACACAATTCCAATTAGGAAATAAAAGCCTGCAAAACTAATACATAATATATAAATAAGAATTCAAAATACTTAGATATTTATAGGCCTTTGATCCTCTCTCCTCAGTGACTGTTTTATGAAGGATACAGGTAAGGAAATAAGAAAAGGGGAAATAACTATAGGATAAAACACGAATAAAACAAACGAATTAAACCCTGTATTGGTTTTTTTTCGAATGTTTATCCAACAAAATGGGAACATGACAGATAAAGTGGACATTTGGGTACCCATAAACCGATTAAACCCTACCGCTGGCTTTTGCTATTGTCGGTACCAAGTCCGCCTGTCCCCTGTTCATATCGTTGTTGTTTACGTATGTCTTTTATCTTATTCATGTTTTTCCTGAGTGGTTCTTAAGAAGATTGTGGCGTGTTAATAAAATTTTCAGCCATTGTACGAACTTCCTGTTATCCATTTTTTACGAAAATTGTGGGAAGAGGGAAATCACCGTAGAACAACCAAAGCTATCGACCCTTTCAAAACAATTAAACAATTAAGGTAGATGTGGGAAAAAACTGGAACAAGCAACTGCCAATTTCTGTTTTATAAAGATTAATCCCAAGAAGTTTTGAACAAAAATATATGACGATATCAATTCCTTCTATTAGTCAACGCCATCCACAATATTTTTATATATCTATATACAGCATATTAGGCCATTCCCGATCAAAATGATGGCCAACAGGAAACACATACCACTTCCTGTCCCGCATAGCGCTCCTTTATCTCTCTAAAGGACTACTGAGAGATCACGTGTCAAACTTTCATACAATGTATCACAAAATTGGAATTTGTAAATGACATTTTTTGTATTTTTTAACAGTAGGCAAGAAAGTATCCACTTCCGGTTTGGCATGTGCAACCTGCAACTTCCTCTTCTAGTCAAGTGAAGACAGCATTTAGTCACATGACTAAGGTAGCTTTGTTTTGGTGCTACAAGCTCAGCTCGTGACATCACTTCCGGTTTATGCACTATTGCCGGCATAATTTTTTAGGGGAGGAGGGCAATGTTGTCAACTTTGATTCTTTTTAGGTCTCTTAAAATCCTGGTTTGTAATACCGATTTTTGAATATAATATTGTTGTGATTTCAAATAATATATTCAATTTTTTTGTGGCATGAAATATGGTCCGGCCCATGGCCGAATAGGCATAAAAAATTAGCAAGTTAAGGGAGTATTGTGGCAATTTTTGAAAACTGCTAGGTGGCAAGATCGAAGTTTATTATTTGTTATTACATTTTGTACATATTCAATAGTCGCAGCTTACATCATTGATGGTTATTTTTTCCCTACTAACAATATGCACATTACAGTCTGCCCTTATATAATTCATGGACACCAAGGGGCAGGTAACTCTTGCCATATATATCACAAAACAACCAACTACTATAGTTCTACAACATATCCAAAAACAAGGAAATTTAAAAATGGTATTTTTTTCTGGTTATGGTGTAAGCAAATTCATTTCTCTTTTACGTTCGTTCCACTGGCGTGTACATTCAAGTGTGCAATCAATACAAATTGTAACGTTGAGTGATCAACCATCTGAACAAATACGATGAAATACGCAAAACCCTTCAGCACACAAAAGGTTACATAATTTTAATAGTAATAACATATCTCTTATTTTCAATTTCATTATTTGAAAGCTTTTTGTTTAATCACTTAATATCGAATGTCGCTTTAAAAACAGTGTTAGTTATGTCTGTGGACAGACTTATCTTGTAGTTTATTTCCAGATATTTAATTTGTTTAAACGCAGAAAAGTAAGTTAATTCTACGTCCAAATGTATCTTTTTAAGTACCTTTCCTTCGAAGAAGTTCATGGGTGCAGTGGCGCATAGAGGAAAAAAAACGCAAACATTTGATGTTTGATTTTAATAAAACTAACCAAGAGAACGTCATTTTGATAGATAAAAGTTCTGTGTTATTTTGCCTTTTTGAGTTATCAGTGTCCAAAATTTAGTTACATTGTACAGAAAAAACTATTGGAAAATATCCCGCCATTTTTCATTTATATAACCAGTAAAAACATTTCTCGTGACCTAACACCTTTTCGAATGTTAAAAAAAAATTGGGATGTGTTCAATACACCTATGCCTTAAAATATATATAGAATCTAAATTTTTGATGTGCCGCTCAATGCCTGACTCTAAGCTAAAATACTGCTTTAAAATATTAATATTAAAATCTTACCGTCCACCCTCCACCATCTGACGTCATATCACAATAAACGTTTACGGGTGTCGATGACGGATATATTCTATAAATACCGCTTCTACTTCCAGGAGGAATATCTCCGCAGTCACGAGGGTTGATTGTCCATAACAGCACTGAAGAATAAAATTACATATCACAATGGAACAGTCTTTATCATATTGGCATAGTGAAACCATCACCCCCCCTCCAAAAAAAAAGAAAGAAAAAAAAGTAATTGTCATTGCACAATCTAATGAATTGTGGTTAATGTTTTGATTCCAGAAGCTGAAAGTAGATAATTGAAAAGTCCTCAGAATTTGTAATAATTCCTCTTTACCCAAGATCTTGAAGTGCACTGTTTATGTGATTTGAAAATTCAAATGCCTGATTTTCACCAACAAAATTGTTCACAAATTTAGAATACTGCAGGAGAAAATGAATGTTTATTACATAAATCATAGTCCAAAGACATGACCAAAACGAAAACACAGAAAACAATAATGTTTAACAGCTACAAAAAGCAGAAATAAAAATACACCATTCAAACCGAGGCACTCACATGGTAAACTCCCTTGAAACTGAGAGTGGCCTCGGGTTGTCAGGAAGGGTAATAAAAGGTGAATAAAAGGATAAGGAGTAAATGCACATGAGACAAAGTCTCTACAAATACATGGTAAAAACAAGCAAAGGAACAACGCTTTTATTGTTGTTCTTCGTCTTGAGGTCACCATGAGGCCTTCAACAATGAGCTTTGCTCATACCTCATAGTAAGTTCGAAACGGCCCCTAGCACCGGTCTAAGCGGAATTCTTTGCTAATTGTCGAGCAACGCTACATCCATGTCTTCATTGGTCATGGGTGCGGGATTGTCAACAAACAACAATTAAACTGGCAAAGTGCTCTTATAATCACTGTCATCCTTTGGCTTTAAACCGGTGCTAGGGGCCGTCTTGAACTTACTATGAGGTATAAGCAAAGCTCATTGTTTAAGGCTTCATGGTGGCATCAAGATGAAGAACAACAATAAAAGCGTTGTTCCTTTGCTTGTTTTACCATGTATTTGTAGAGACTTTGTCTCATGTGCATTTACTCAATATCCTTTTATTCACCATTTTGTGAAAAACACAAGATATCTGATTTTGTCAGGTAAAGTATTGGTGTTTTTTTTTCTGATTGATCTTTTCGCTTCTGGAATGAAACGATCTAAAACTTCGATGAAAAGTTGAAAAAATTCCGATCTAACGTAAGAACTTATTTCTTCCTATAAAAGCAACAATATAAACAACTCAAAGCAAAATTTGCCATTCCTCGAGAGGTTTTAATTACTAATATGAAGTCATGAAAGTATTTGAGTATTGATACAGCTATGATGTGCGAAAATCGAAATGTTTGACTGGAATTTTACTTAAGGATGGTCACTCCTCAGGTTTTTGAAACTGTCTCTGTCTGTCGGAATTCTCTTATTTTATCCATCATGATGCACTATAAAATTTTGCACGCTGACCCCTACTTTTCTTTTCAAAATATGATAGCATACATCTTCAATAGACTTCTGACAAAATTTGATGAAATTCTTGATATTCCTTCAATGCAATTCAAGGGTTGATTTGCCTTAATGCAAAGTGAATGAAAAGTCTAAAGAAGTTCGGTTTCCCGCCAAAATTTCAGGCGTTTAAATTTCAAAAAGGGCCACACTAACCTATCAATATTTTTTGCTAAAATGATGTATGACCCATTTTATGATAATTTTAAATCCTTGATATAATAAACTTTAGGAGTGACCATCCTTAAGTAAGATTTGACACGCCGATGTCTTATGAAATATTGACAAATAATGAAGCGGCGATAAGTGCCATAGGGTCATGAACATATTGAAAATTTCTACAAATGAGGGGGTGGACAGGAGGTGTCTTTCTCCTTTCTTTCGTCCCCTTGCTCCTTTCTCCCGCACCCTCTCTCCTTTCTCCCAGTCCCTCTTTCCTGTCTCACACCCCCTTCTCCCTTCTTCCTTTTTCGCCCCTTTCTTCTTTCTCCCTTCTACCTTAACCCTGTCCACCCCTCACATATATATATATATATTCCACAAAAAAGCAGGAAAAATAAATACTTAAAGATGTATTCTGTCTCATTAAAATCCCGTTGGGAGATAACTTTAAAATTATTTATATCTTATGCACAATAGCACTGAATTTACAAAATTTATGCTTATCTTTAAATTGTGTCAAAAACTTATTCATTTCTATCAAGTAGTTTTAGAGTTATTACAAACTGAAGATTTTGCAAATAAGACTGTGATAAATTGTGGTCTCGTGTTCATTTACTCCATATCCTTTCGTAAAATATGTGATGAATTGGACAAATTACAACTAGAAGCTGGGCGTATTGTTACAGGTCTGCCTCTCTAAGCTAGTAGTGAATCTACATTGTATTTATTACGAAACAAAGTTGGAAAAACTAATTGATACAAGAAGATTTATGCTGTAATTGGCTGGTGGATTCATGCCAAATTTTTACAAAATAGAGGTTTGGTTAGAAAAGGCAATTTAATGAAAGAACTATGCATTTAATTAGTTTTTTGCTTTTTAGATAAAGTGTTAAATATTTGAAGTTTAAACCATTATGTGTTGATAATTGTTAGAAAATCTACATTTTTATAGGGATATAGTTATGGAAATGTCTCTATAATGTATGAAAATGGAACAAAACTTCTTTTTTATGTCAATACGATCATATGATTTTGTGGTTAAATTTAATCATTCCTTCTATTTACAGCTTTTTAGAGAGTATGAGAAAAAGTTTCATACTTTAAGCTACATTTTCCCATGAAAATAGTGAACAAAAATAGGCAAAAATGCCCAAAAATGAGCAAAATGGTTAAAATTTGACACTTTCAAACATCTGTAGCAAAATAATTTGCATAGCAAGCTAATTGTTTTCCTTAAGAACAATGCAAAATTGAAGGTTGCAAAAAAGGTTGAATACTTTAAAATTTTGTTAGAATTAAAAGAATTAAAATAAAATAATAAAAATACACGGAAAAAAGACAAAACTGTCACATTTGGCAAATACAACATACATACCTGGTGTTAATATTTTCCAAACCACCATTGTGTCCACAGAGGTCACCGTTTTAGGGTAGCATAAGGAGTTCAAAGTGCAGGTCAACGAATTCTTTTCATAGGTAGCGCTACAACATTGTTCATTGGCTGTACAAATGACTGCACAAATCACCGAATTATTTGCCAAATGAACGGAAAGCCGTGTTGAATCTTCATTAATAAGTTCATTTTTTATTTGCTGAAATTGTCTTTTCGTTGAAGCAACAGAAACAACAAGAAAAGTCACAATAATAAACCTTAACACCATATCTATTTGTAATTGTGTCTTAATGTTTAAAACGAAAACCTTGTAACTTCGTCATTTTCTTATTTACGAAAATCATGGTAAAACCAATTCGATATTGCTTTAGATAATATCACAACTATCCACAAAATCTATTCGACACTATCACACCTGACTATAAAATGTCAAACATGATTTTTATCAAAACATTAATAATTTACATTTCGTTAATAGTCCCTGTTTATCAAAATATTAATTAACAAAAAAGTGATCAATATGGATTTCATAGACGAATAACAAATATGAGTTTGAGGATTAAAAATAAAGCCCATTCAATTCAATACAATGACCAATGCCTTAGGGAACCAATCAAACAAAACCTGAACGATTTATATGTTGCAATGAAAATACATTAACATAGTTTATGGTAGATCAGCACTAATACACGGCGCATTTAATTAATTGGCGCATTTGCGAAACACAAGTCGGATGCGGAATTGACTTGAATTTCAAGCCGGAATATTCCCCTTTTGGCCTATTCATTGTGACGTCATAATAGATTGACGTACACTTTCCCGCGAATTAGCTCCCTTTTCCTGTAAATATTGTCTATTTCGTGAACTATATAAAATATCTCTCCTATATAGATTTGTTTTCAGGTCAAGATAAAGGTGAAGTGTATATCTGCAAAAAAAAAATATTGCTGACAAATACCGAATTTGGCCTGATTTTGAAAACTTTATAAAAAGATTACCGTTGACATATCATTTTTATTTCATTTTTTGAACAAATGGACTATGACCTACAAAATATCTTAAAATAAGAAAACTCTGGTATTTCTATTAGACTCGAACTACCTTAAATTTATCTATTTGTAATGTATTTTCATTGTCAGGTACATTTTGAATAAAGTCGACATTTTCCACTTGAATTCGGAGTTGTGTTATACATGTATAATCTTCTTCATGTTCTGATAAAAAATATTCAGAGACAGCGCATGTCTGTAATTTGCATAATTACTAGTATATCTTGAAGGTTAAAGAGTATGCATTAGCAGTGTGATTTTAAGTGCAATGGATTTTATGTTTACTCTAAACGTATTAATATTCGCGGTGTACTATTTTTCGCCATTTTCGCGGTTGGCTTTCGAACGCGAAAAATAGTACCCGTGAAAACAAGTTTTTGTGTAGAAAAAGCCTTTTTAAGATTGAAAACCGTGAAAATTGATAGATGCAAATATGTTGATCTTTCATAAATCGCGAAAATAAGCATCAGCGAAAATCAAAACGTTATTTTCTTTTCTGACTTCACACTTTCATGCTGCTTATTAGTTTTACTGTTTGTTAAAAGAAGCGTGAACCTTACAAAACGTGACAATGCTCAGAAACCGTGTACCCTATATACGTCGAGTAATCTTGCAAGAAACCGTGTAGTACCCTTGCAAACCAAATATATAAACTATACCGTTAGTGAACAGAGTGAATACCTCCAATGAGGGGATAACTCCTTCATCTTAAATCCAGAGTACACCAAAATTTGAGATGAAGTCCAGGGTCCATTTTTCATTTTTTGGATTTTGTTTTAATTTGAAGTACAAGTACAAAAATTGCTTCGACTTTTGAGTCTTTGAAGTCCGTGGACTCAAGTGGTCAAGTCCAAAGAACGCCAAAATAAGGTCCAGAGTCCAAAAGGGGGTATACCCTCTCTTGTAAACCAAATTGTTTCTAGAAAATGGATTCCTCCGGTAAACTAATTAATGTTGACAAAATGAGTAGTCCCAGTTAACTGAGTAATGCTGAAAATTGAACACTCCTAGTAAATTCAATAATACTGAACAACTGAATACTCCTAGTAAAACGAGTTATGTTGAAAACTGAATACTCCTAGTTAATTGAGTAATGCTGAACAACTGAATACTCCTAGTAAACCGAGTAATGCTGAAAACTGAATACTCCTAGTACACCGAAAAATGCTAAAAAACTGAATATTCCTAGTAAAAGGAGTAATGCTGAAAAACTGAACATCCTTAGTAATCTGAATAATGCTGAACAACTGAATACTCTTTGTAAAACGAGTGATGCTGAAAAAATAAAAAAGTTCTCGTACAACGAGTAATGCTAAAAAACTCAATACTCCTAGAACACCGAGTAATACTGAAAAAATGAAAACTCCTAGTAACCGAGTAATGCTGTAAAACTGAATACTCCTAGCTTAACCGAGTAATGCAGAAAAAAACTCAATACTCCTAGTCAACTGAATAATGCTGAAGAACTAACTACTTCTAGTAAACCTAGTAATGGTGAAAACTGAATACTACTAGTAAACCGAGTAATACTCAACAAAAAATACTCCTAGTCAAACTAGTTCTGCTGAAAAACTGAATACTTCTAGTATACCGAGTAATGCTGACAAATTGAATACTTTTAGTAAAATGAGTAATGCTGACAAATTGAATACTTCTAGTAAAATGAGTAATTCTTTAAAATTGAATACTCCTTGAAAACCGAGTAATGCTGAAAATCTGAATACTCCTTTTAAAACGAGTAATGCTGAAAAAGTGAATGCTTCTAGTAAACGGATAACTGCTAAAACTGAATACTTAATGACGACAAACTGAATACTCCTAGTGCCCTACCTTTATTATCTATGGTTAAATTCTATCAAGTTTTAATATTGCGGACACCTGTATAATATAAAATTGACAAAAAGTGCCCTATCTTTTTTATTTATGGTTAAATTCTGTCAAGTTATAGTATTGCGGACACCGATATAATATAAAATAGAGAAAAAGTGCCCTATCTTTTATATTTACGATTAAATTCTATCAAGTTATAGTATTGCGGACACCGGTATAATATAAAATAGAGAAAAAGTGTCCTATATTTTATATTTATGGTTAAATTCTATCAAGTTATAGTATTGCCGACACCGGTATAATATAAAAAAGAGAAAAAGTGCCCTATCTTTTATATTTATGGTTAAATTCTATCAAGTTATAGTATTGTGGACACCGGTATAATATAAAA
>MJUU01041352.1:112338-151918 GCA_002080025.1 Modiolus philippinarum
TTTTTTTTCTGGACAGAAAATTTATTTCGCGCTTCGCGCGAAATAAATTATTTATTTTTTGCACGCGTATCAACAAAATATTTTTTTTCAAAATTAACATTTTGTTGGGCAGAAAGCCTCATTCAGAAAATTTTTTTTCATCATTTTGGCAGCCAAAATATCTTTTTCACATAAAATCAGATCCAAAATATTTTTTTTAGAAAAAAACCATAGCCCCCCCCCCTTTCAAAATAAATGGTCCGTCCCTAAATATCAATGACAGAATTAGCGATAAAAACACTAATAGTAATTTGTTTTGCTCGGATGGATTTCCAAGCTCGCAGAGAATTCCATACTCGCAAAACAAATTTAAAATAGTATATATATATATATATCCAAATTTGGATATATGGTTATATCCCAATAGGGGTACTTGACCGTTTTTTAGCCGAGTTTCAACGAAGTTGAACTCGGCTATTGGTTTGGTATTGCGGCCGGGCGGACGGGCGTGCGGGCGGGGGGGGGGGTGATTGGGGCGTCAAACATTGGTTCCTGGATGATAACTCAAAAAGTTTTCATCCAATTGTAATGAAACTTGGATATATTGTTGGATACCGAGAGGGAAGGAACCTTATTGATTTCGGAGAAAGTAGGTCAAAGGTCAAGGTGATAGTGACCGAAAATAGACTGAAAATTTCAGAATAAAATTGGTTACCGGATGATAACTTAGAAGTTTACATCAAATTGAAATGAAACTTGGATTTATTGTTGGGTACCAGGAGGGGAGAAACCCTGATAATTATTGAGAAATTAGGTCAATGTTTAAGGTGACAGTGACCGAAAACAGACTGAAAATTTCAGAAAAAATTGGTTTCCGGATGATAACTCAAAATGTTTACATCCAATTGAAATGATACTTCGATATATTGTTTTGTTCCAGAAGGGGGGGATCCTATTGATTTTGGATAAAGTAAGTCAAAGGTCAAGGTCACAGTGACCGAAAATAGACTGAAAATTTAAATGAAACTTGGATATATGGTTGGGTATCAGGAGGGGAGGAACCCTATAAAGTTTAGAGAAAATAGGTCAAAGGTCAATGTCATAGTGACTGATAGCAACATCTGATTCAAAGAAATTTTAGTATTTTCTTTGCTGCAAGATATTTTAGAAACCTGTATCGATTGAAATTGTAATCAGTTCAAAGTTTGGGTCGCAGTGAATTATATATTGAAATGTCAAGACATGAAACTTGACCTTTTTGAATTCTTAGAATTTTAGATATTGGCTATTAAAGATAATAGACAGACATTTTAGAAATATCTGGGTCTCCAAATTAACTTGGTTACACAATATTTGAAGTTGCAACTCGGCTTGTGCATCCTGGTGCCATTTAGATTATTTTTTCATATTTCAATGACGCATAATGAAACATAAGATAGGAGAAACTTCATTTCATTCATCAAATGACATATCGCCATCTTCTTAATGATGCTACATTTCATCAGCTGAACCATTTAAAGAATATTAAATATTCATTTGATTTTGTCAGAATTCAAGATTATCACAATTAGAATTTGTTAAATTATCCAGGCAAGAGAAACAAGAAGTCTGTGAAATATTTTTTGATTAAATTGAAAGTTTATTTTGCAAAAATATGTAAAGATATTGAGGTTTCAAACACCATTGCTACAACCTACATTTTGTATATTTATAGCATTTTTTAAGGCGTGGTCAAAGAGACTAAACTCTAAAAAATCAAAAGTTAATATGCTCATATGGCTATTTCTCCACACTTCATCTATTTACTTATCAAATACTTCCTTCCCAAAATTATCAAAAATTTATTCGATTGTAGATAAAATTTTCTTTGAAAAGAGTAACAAATAACGGATTTCAGTTCCGTAAAGCTTAAGTTATCGCTAAATCATAGTGACTATTTTCTTTTAAATCATAAATCGGTCTGTAGAAAATTCGAAAGAACCTACATGAACTTGATTTCACATGTCTTTATCTGATTAGATAAGGTAAGGTAACTTGATAATTAAATAAATTGGAAGAGGATTTTTGAAAAAGGGAGATAATCTCATAAAAATATTTTACATAGATATCACTATGAAAATTCACATTTTATAAATTATATAGAAAACGAATTCGGTGACCCCCATTTTTCTTTATATTTTTTGAAAGTATGTTCAAAGGGCTAACACATGAGTAAAGTAGAAAGAAATCTATGGAATAGTTTTAAAGAAATCAACAATAAACCTGTTTTTCCCTATATATTCATTAGAAATATTTGATTATTTTGATATCAGTTATTTTAAAAACAAGCACGGTGACCCCCATTTTTTTTTATTTCAATGCTTATATAATAAGGAAACTTTCCTGTAAAAATAAAAAAAATCTATGGAAAAAATTTGGAGTACCCATCTACCTTAAAATGCCATTTTATTATATAAAATATTTTCTGTAAGATCATCTTTAACGGAAGAAAGTTTCATTTTTAATATGAAACCAGTAAACATCACAAACATGAATAGAACGATCTTACAGATTATATTTAATACAAACAACCATTATTGTTAACATTTTTTGCAATTTTATATATATACTTTTTTTTTACAATTGTATTCAACTAAAAAAAAATGAGATGTTTTTATACAGTTAAAGTTATAAGATCCTGGTCACATCTGTTTTGTTACGTTTTTACTTGAAGTTTTAAAATTTTCAATAAACATATAAAGCAAGTTATTTTTATTGTTTTTCAGTTACTATAATGAATTTGACAGTGTATGCTTGTGCAATAAAAAAGAATCTTTATTCTATTAGGTTATGACTCTGTTGTCAGGTTGTTGCCATTGTCTGTACATAAATTGGTCCAATGCAATACATTTTAATAGCTTCAGCTAACCAATTTTTAATATGAACAGAATGATTCTTGCAAAAAAGAAATACTAATAATACTAATATATATATAATATAACAATCCAATCCATTTGTTAAAAAAGGGGTTCTTAGCTCACCTGACTCAAAGGGCCATGTGAACTATTGCCACCATGAAGCATTCGTCGTTGTCATCCATCATAAACTTTTCTTATTTTCATCTCCTTTGAAAGCACGGCCAATTTGGACCAAACATGGCAGGGATGGTCCTTGGGTGGTTCCCTTTCAAAATTATATCCGATATCCCTTCCCGCTAAAAATGTTCAGCATGTCAAGGGCTGTCATCTTATGCAATAGTGACAAGAATCAGGCCACAGTGACCTAGAGTATATGGTAAGAGTTTAAGTGACAGCTCATATGTCATGTACTATAAGAGATGGGATCAAACAATTTTACATGCAGATATCTTTGAGGGAAAAGGATTTAATTTCATGGTCCACTGACACTGATTGAATTTAGGTCAGAGTTCGTATCTTAGGTACTATAAGAGATAGTATCATGTTATCTTGCATGCAGATGTCTCTAAGAAAGAAAACAAAATTAAACAAGAGTTTGTTCGTCACTGTGACCTACATTTCATGGTTCAATGATTGGTTAAAGTTAAGGTCAGAGCTTATATTTCGTGTACTATAAAAGTACAATAACACATTTCCAAGACATACACTCTACTTGACCTAATTTGGCGGCGAATTGNTATATATATATATATATATATATATATATATATTATAGTTTTGATTTGTCTTAAGGTTTTTACTTGCTTTATAGATATCCGGAATGTTAAGTTTTAATCAACACATTTTAAAACTCTCATGGGTTTAGTGGTTTTCTTTTTATTTTCTTTTTCGTGGTGAAATAATATATTTTCATTTTTGTTAAGGTAAATTTCATTTAGTTAAGGTTTTTACACATATATGACTTGCATTAGCAACTGTTGTTTTTATTTAAATTATTATTATTCCCTAATTTTTAATTTATTATTACATTGTTTGATTTGGTAGAAATTCTAAAGCGCCTTAGAGTAGTTTTATTATTATAGAAGTCGCTATATAAATAATGTTTTATTATTATATAAGTCGTTAATAAATAATGTTTTATTATTATATAAGTCGCTATATAATAAAGGATATTCACCAACCCAGTACCAAGTACTTTGGTGATGGCCCGAAAACCGATTTTATTTAAAAACTTGCAAAATCTAAATTTGAGAAAAAATTTTAAACCTAAGGAGTATCTCCCTCCCGCATAGCTCAGTCCTTAGCTGAATTTGGATTTCCAAATGTTTTGATTTGATCTGCACTTAAGAGACATAAGTTGTCGAAATGCGCATATGTAGAACCAAATTCACCGTTATTCGGTATTTTGTTATTATTATAATTGGGATAACTGATAGAAAAAAGAAGGGAAACGGGGAATGTGTCAAAGAGATAATTCAATGATGTCCATTCAACATCATATGTCGCTTTTTCCTATTTTCAATTTCTTTCCTTTTCTTAAGGGGGTAGACCTGGGATAGGAGGAGATAACTCTGTTTTTCACTTTTTTAGTACTTACACAAACAAATAGAATCATTGCAATAGGTATGATCAAAATTTTAAAATTGTAAAATTTTTTTCACACAGCAAATAAATATTCACTTTGTCATGAAAAGAAATACCCAATATAAAGTTATTTATAATGAGTGCATTATACCTCACATTTTTGCAAGGCTGTCCGAAGATAATGAAAATATGTTAAAGTCAGATTTCTTCCAAGGGAGGTAATTTATAGTACAGATTCAGCAATTTTATTGATTTTTATCCACTTATTCTAAATTAAGAAAAGATAGGACGGTGGAATTTTCTAATATTTTAATATATCTTACATCTACTAGTTTTCTTTCTAATCTCAGTTTTTGGTGAAAATTAAACGACAGAATTTTTTACAATAGGTGTTTGAAAGTGATCAAAATAGAGTAAAAAATTCAGCCTATACTGTTCAGAACACCCATTTATTTCAGTTCAAACTAGTCAAATTTACTATCATTATTCATGCTTACCTTCACACATGTCTTAACTAAAAAAAATTGCATTTGAAATAATTCTAAATCAAATACAAACTTGATTAGAGCCAATTTTGTACACCACAATCAAGTCCTGAACGGACCAAATAATATGAGGAAACAGGGTATCTTTGATGACCACTAGACAAAAAACGGGACGATAAAAATTGTTGAAAATTGCTAAAAGTCGACATGAACATGTGGGTTTTAATACTGAAAATATTAAGAAAATTAAACGAGGGGAAAATTTTAGGCCTACCCAGGTCTACCCCCTTAATTCTATTGTATTTCTTGTTGAATACATATGACAATTTTATATGGCGGCTACATTAACAAATTGTTTAGACGTATTAAAGAAAGTAGATTTTATGACAAACATGATTTTTAGAAAGTATGTTTATAAATAGATGTCAATTCATACGATAATTACATCTTTGGTGTAAATATAAAATGAATAAAAGTAAAATAGGTTATTGAAACCTTGAGCCTTTAAAATTCTATTTCAGAGGTATATATAAGTTAAAAAATCTAAAAGTAAATCATAATATAGATTATATATCACACGGTACACTTATATTACACAGTGTTTTTCAAATCTTTTGAAGGTAAGAAATGGTTAATTTGACCAGTTTTGATAAATTATTAACTTAGTTTAAAACAATAAGATCAAACGCTAGAGGTATAAAACATTATGTGCCTTCTGAAATCTAGAGATGTTAGGTGATAAAGAAAATTAATTTTTTTAGCTGACCTGGCTAAAGAAGAGGTGAGCTTTTTCATCACTAGGTGTCCATCGTCCTTCTTTCTAGTGTAAACCATTTTCAGGAGTTTTTTCCGAATGAATTCGAAATTACCCGAGTTGCAAACTTTTTGAAGAAAAACAGTTCATTTTGTTAATATGTTGAATACGTGTTTCAAGTATAAAGCTCTCATCATCGTCATTAAAATCAAATAATATGGAAAGCCATTATCCACATATAGTAAGAGAAATTCACTCTTACCAAAAATATCGAAATAAGACGCCAACTCTAGTCTAACGGACATCCACCGAGTGCAATTCATGGAATGAAGCTTCAGTATTTTTAGGGGTTAGAATTTTAATGAAAACAAAAAATTTCTATTAAACACAAGCGAAAAATTTAATGTCAGACAAGTCTGACTGCTAATTAACATAGCAAGTTAGTAGAAATATAAAAGAAAATAGTCTTAGACATGTTTTCCAAACAGAACGTCGATACCAATAAGAATATTCACATATATCATAATTAGCTAATCAATAAAGAAAGGGGCGTTAATTAAAAAAAATGTTTTCAGTTAACTTCTCCGTCACAGGGAAACCTATTGAATGTAAAATAATTAATGTCATGATATATATGTGAAAGAAATTTGGGCTATTCTGGTTTTGATCTAGACCGGGACAATTCCAATAAAAAGGTGATTTCTTAGTCGATGTGAAATTTCCGTCAATACTGAGATAAATAATATTTTCATAAACTATAATTGAAAAAAAAAAATTACTGCCCATGATTTCAACATGGCCTTGCATTGCTTATTCTGAGAGAAGTCAGACTTGTCACGACCAATGTCAGAAGTTTGTTTAGACATAATACATGCAGAGGAAATTTTCAGAAAATATAAATCTGTTTATAAAATGTAACAAGTTAACCATACTGTATTTTAGGATCTGAGGAGGTAAATCGTGGGTTTTCGTAATGCAAACCGATTTTTTTTACGACGCGTTCGCGAAGCCTGAAACCGATGCTTGTAAAAGTAAATCTTTGTTCAACTAACAAATTTCTTACAATACCGTACAATGTTGTTATCATTGTGCGTTCCATTTTCTTATCTCTTTTGTAAAAAGTTTCAAATTTTGTACTGGATCTCTGGCTTTGTTTAGTTCATTTCTTAATCATTTATTTACTTTCAGATATTTTTAGCAACATGTCGACGTAAAAAGATTTGCTTGTTTTTTCTGCCTACAAAGAATGTTCAAGGTAAGTTCTGTGACTTATTAGACAAAATATGAAACTTAGTGGGATCATTCTACCACCAAGGGGATTTGTTAGTAACATGTTATTCATTAAAATATTCTCAAAGATAATTTTAATGGATTTGAAGAAAATCTATAAAAGCACAGTATACTAGTAAGTGCTTGTTCAGGACAAAATTAAAATATCAAATATGTGAACAATTTAGACAATGACTTCAGTAAATGTATTGCATATTTCACATTGGACTAACATTTAACAGGAACATGAAATCAGATTTGTGTTTTCCGGTTGTATAACTAAGTACTTCGTCCCGTAAATAAAAAGAACTACGCAAAAATATCCAAATGATACGTCTGGTTAACTAGAACAGGTAATGTCTTGCTCCATTACTTTCACCTTTTTTATAATTTGTATATATTTCAAAATAAAACAAATATTGAAGAAGAAAAAAATATCCCTTTTTTATCGAAATGCTCATATGGAGAAACTACATTAACAATAACTTCGGCATTTTGTTATTTATTACCACTGGGCCGATGCTCAGGCGTTGGACTGTTAGTCACCGAAGGTATTCACTGACCCAGTAGTCAGTACTTCGGTGCTGACCCGAAAACCGATTTAGTTTTGAACCTTGCAATATCTAAATTTCACAAAATTTTGTTTAAAACTAAGGAGTATCTCCCCCATGCATAGCTCTGTCCTTAGATGAATTTGGCCTTTCTATTTAGATCCTATTGGTTGTATATTCTCCATCAGCTTTTATACGTAATTGGATTATGGACTTCCAAATATTTCGATTTGTTCTGCACTGAAGAGATATAAGTTGTCGAAATATGCATATGCAGAAAATAAATTAAAAAAACTTCGGTATTTTGTTATGTATAATTTAATTCTTGTCAATAATATCTTAGTAGAAAAATTTCATTAGTTTAGCGATGTTTAATATTTGAAATAATTAGTTTAAAATTAACTTGCTATAGATTATAATCATTTCCTGTTATGTTTTTACAGGACACGGAAGAATTATAATAAGGTCCTGGTGGAGGACGTTAAATTCCACCAAATCGTCTTGTGGAGGGGCGACCGTTCTAATAGAGATGAAAGTTACGAAGGAAACGTCCTCCACGTTTCACAAGTGTCTTTGGCAACAAGGAGTCCTTGGTCAAACTCTAGAGATTTCTTTTTTCTCAAGGAACCAATAACATTACCAAACTTTATAGAGTAAATACTTATTAGTGAAAAACTGCAAAGAATTTGTTATGCTTTTTGGGCGTTTAAAGGGTTTAATTTGTGTCATTGACTATTGTTCATATTTTGTTTAATCTATTACTTTAGCTGATGAATTGCATTTATTGATACTTAATTCTAGGTTCTTTATAATACTCAAATTAAACATTTAATATGTGTACTGCAATAAAAAGTAACAAAACAAATTAAATTCAAAAATAAAGACTGAAATTATGTTTGCGTTTTGTCAATATATTTTCCAGTAACAAGGATTTCATCACAGAGACTGATGGTTTGGAGACAATAACATGTTGTTTCGGTAAATGTATTTGACAGGAATATGTTTTGAACAATAACTGATTTGTTCTTTACCAGTTTCATTCCTGTATTGCTTTGTTCCTGCGTTTGTGGATAGAGATGACGTTTACCTTTAATTTATCAAATTTTGTAATTTCCTGTCTATAACTTGAACTATCTTCTTCTTCTTCTTTCTTTAAATAGTTGGACTCATTCAGAGTGTACATTGACTCTGGCTCATAGACATCAAGACGCCATCCCTCAACAGAATCCAAATTATAAAAAATATATACAGGCTATATACAGAGATAAAACTATGTACAATGGATCTGTTGATTAAATTTGGTTTGCGTCAATCAAGGCCACTGGTAGGCTCGTAATGCCAGGAATGGTGCGTTTGATGTACTATCAGACAGCATGTTCCATTCCCTGATGGATCTAGGAAAGAATGATTGTCTGTATTGGTCTTTTTTGGTACGTGGCTGTCTAAGTCGTTGTTCCCCTCTTGTTCGGCTATCGGCAGGTTGGTAATAAATGGTAGATTGTATGTCGACGAGGACATTCTTGATCTTGTATGCCATCGTGAGTCTGCTCTTCGTGCATCTGGTTTTGAGCGGTTCCCATTTGAGCTGTTGAACAAGGTTTGTCACATGACCTGGTGTTATGTCAGTGTAGCTGTTGTAAAAAAACTTGCAGCTTGTTTTAGGTTTCTTTGGTATGGATCCCACACTGTCGATGCATATTCCAGCGATGGTCGTATAATACTGCGATATGCACTGTCTTTGATGGATGGTTTGCATCGTCCTAGGTTTCGTCGGAGACAGCAAAGTGTCTTGGAAGCTTTGGCTGATGTTTCTTGTACATGGGATTTCCACTGAAGGTCTTTGCTGATGGTTAAACCAAGATATTTTCCATATGTTACTGCCTCTAATGTGTGTTCGTGTAATTTGTAGTTGAAGATGACAGGGTTTCGCTTGTTGGTAATGCGAATGACGATGCATTTTTCTGGATGACATTTCATTTGCCACTGTTCTTCTCAATTCTGCAGTGAATCAAGTTCCTGTTGTAGTTGTTCTGCATCCTTCTTATTGTGGATTTTTCTATAAACCAGACTGTCGTCGGCAAATAATCTTGCATCAGATGATGTTGCTTGCGGCAGGTCATTAATGTAGGCAAGGAACAAATATAATGGGCCTAGAACTGTGCCCTGGGGAACTCCTGAGATTACCTCCAGTGGGCTGGATTTGTGTCCCTCTACCCCAACTGACTGAGTGCGATTGGTGAGGAAGTCTTTAATCCATTTCAGGGTTACACCTCAAACTCCATAGTGGTCAAGTTTCTGGATAAGTCTCTGATGTGGCACTTTATCAAAGGCCATTGAGAAATCTAATAATATGATGTCTGTCTGGTCTCCATTGTCCATGTTTTTACCCATTGCATCAAGGGTGATGAGGAGATGGGTTTCACACGTTCTTTTCGCCCTAAAGCCATGCTGTTGGTCACACAGGATATTATGGCAATCAAAGTGACCCATTATAGTGCGGTGAACTATATGCTCTAGCTGTTTATAGGATATGGACGTGAGAGATTTAAACAAAAATGGGAACAAATCAACTTGTATCATTGGTTGTACAAGTGCTATACGTAAAAAATAGTTTTATCATTCTACAGTCTCCAAAAATGACAATTAGGAAGTAGTGATATAACGCACAGACGGGAAAGACATATATAACTAGCAAGGAAGATGTTTATAGTAATATTAGATCCAAAAAACTTAAAATTCCAAAAAATTCCAAAAAAAAAAATCAAACTGAATCTACGTTGTAAAACAGAAATTGATGAAATAGTAAGTACTTGGTTAGAATTCAGAAGATAGCCATTCCGACAACTCCTATTTCGACAGTGCTAAGAAAAACCATTGGCTGCTCCTTGTCGTCTTATAAATTTTATTTCTTGATTATTCGGGTAATTGGATGTGGTTTGTTTCCATTGACACTTTTTTTACTTTTTGAAGCAAACTAGAGCTTGCTATATGGTGTGAGGTTCCTCACTGTGTCGAAGACCGTTAGATGCTTTGTTTTGAGTTTTTTTAACCTGTAGATGAGATCTTGTCTCATTGACATTTACTACATTTCCTTTCTTTTTCACATACAAATGTATACTCCTTTGATGATAGTTGTAAGCTTACACATTATTAGTTTCCACATGACTGGTTTTAAGCCAGCGTCAAAAGGCAAAAACTAACTGAGGTAGTGAGACCAATTGGGACCAACAGTGCCGCAGCAGTCGTAGCGGTCAAGAGACCATGAAGCTACAACTCGAAATTGTAATTGATATGATTCCTTCAGAATAGAATAATTTATCAAAAGCTATATGGACTAAAGAGAAAAGATATGACGCTAATATAAGTGAATCAAATTCACGAAAATTAACCAAACGCGAATCAAATTAATACTTATTTTATTGCCTTTCTTTATCTTGAAATCAAATTAAATTTTCTAATCTCATATCAAGTTAAAAGATTGTCTCTGTTTCTGTGTTATTTATTGCTAGATGCTACAACAAAGAATTTATAATACTCTTGATATGTCAACAAATTTAAAACAATGAAGGAAATACACATTTTCTGACATTTCATGAAGAAATATCACAACACTGAGTGACAAAAATCAGTGAAAAGGGTAAGATCCCATTCCGTTTACATACAACATTGTCTTTTTTAGTGACTGATACATTTCTCCTAGTGGTTTGTGGATTCATAAAAATCTCGTTGAATATAGTGTTTTATTTTCTATGGATGTGATACCGAATTCAAGTCGCTTAATCCGAAAACTAAGCGGAAGAAATACACAAGGTGATACTTTATTTTTTGGAACTTTTAAATAAAAGGTATGTTTGTCTATGTTATTTGTGTCACTTCCAAATGTAATATATGTCTTATTGATTATGAGACCGAAATATCGGTATACAACGCGTCCCTTTACTGTGATAAAAATTACACTGTTGTTGTTAACATTATTTCATTTTATCAGTACTTTGTATGAGCTTGAGGCAAATATTTTCAGTATTTGCTACTGCACAAATACGACAAAAATGGCAATAAGTAACCTAAGCCACGCCTATCTTGTCAATCAGTGCATCAATGTGTACAAAGAAATACATAACTACAAAAAACGTGTAGGATCACATAACAATAATTAATTTAATGATTTCTTCGAAATTGATTTTCATTTTTTTAAAATTTGTTGTATCAAATGAATTTGTTAATTACTGATAAAAAGAATAATAGAAGTTTTGTTTCGGATACTTCAAATATTTTCTTCAATAATAGACTCGCCATCAAAATGGGCTCGTCCATTATGTCGGCAATATTTATTGTATCCAAAACAAAACTTCCATTAATCTATATTTATTACATGTATATTCAAACAGCATATATTTACCAATGTACACTCTGATTTCTTTTATTAGGAGATTCATTTCCATGATTAATATGATAAATTTATAAAGGAAGATATTGTTAATTTGCAAGTAGAATATAGGAATTGACTGATTTTCGTATCAAAAGCGAAAGATGTCTGATATTATATAATTAACGTATCTCTTCTGTATTTATTATAAAGTAAGTAAGAACAGAACTGTCAGTCTAAAACGGATAATCCAAGGACAATGGCAACCTCGGAAAAACAAAGACATAACATGGGTGCGTCATAGAAAAGAAAAATGAAAACACACATACAGGTGAACAACACGGACGCAATAAAAACCATGGGTGAGATCAGGTGCACCGGTAGAGTAGACACCCACCGTGTTGAACATGTAAAATCTGGTAATGGAAACAACAAAGAAGGGAAAGATCTGTAGTCATCTGGGAAACAGATATCCGAGGAGCCAACTGCATTCCAGTTTGCAAAACTGCATTTGTTTCAAAAGGGATTATTTTGGAGACTTTCACTTCATTTTCAGATTTGAGACAGAATACAGTTTCTCACACTGAAATACATTTGGTTTAAATTCTAAATTTTATAGCGAGAGTTGATGTCCATCAATATAAATTAAAGTTGTTAAACCTATTTCTCTTTTTATTAGGGTAAATGATGTATTTGATATAACACATGCATATATAAAAATGAATCAATTCAAATCTTTTAAAAGTTTTCGACAGAAATGTTTTGTTGATTTATTAAGAAGTAGTATTCCTCTATATATTTTCAACTTTACTGATGGCCAATTTTCATTGGCCAATAGCACCATATATGACTTTGAAGAAAACATCTTATTCCAATCTGAATGTCTTGTCCAATATATCATTTTCCACACATTCGAAATTCTCCAGATTTTACTATAATAGTCAGTCTCTCTTAAAACACAACCTTTGTAAATGATAGCATTGGCTTGAAATATTCACACCTGAAACAAAACGGCACCAACCAGACTACAGCGATCTCGAAAATTAGTTCAAGAATAAGATTTCAAATTAAAACAGTTTAAAGGATTCGGAGTTTAAAGGACACAGTATCTTATGATGTATTAAACACTTTTTTAAATAATGTTGCGTTTATAGTTTTTTTTTACTTGTATTTGTCTTCCTTAAAAGTGGTCAATTTCATTTAGTTCATATTTGTCTTGTTAGTGTCCCTCAAAAATCAATAATTGAAACAGCACTGGCTGACCAACGGCAGTAAATTCCCTAACTGTACTGTACCTGGAACTAGAGTTTCACTGGCGGATCAAGCCTTTGATTAAAGGGGAACCAGAATTCTGCACAAAAAGTGTTCAAATTTTTCAGATAAGGGGGTGTCTGATTCCTGGAACCCTTCTGAATCCGCCAACGACTTGTACATTCTAAATGGAGTAGTGGAATATAAGAAGTCTTTCCCAAGCATGAGGGAGAAATAAAGAATTGTTCACCCTCAAAAAGTAACAATTCTCTCAGACGGTGCCTTCGGGAACTATGATTCCCTCGGATAGCACATCTCCATATCTTCCTCAGAAAGGGATATAATGTATTATGACTTTTATCCTTTTGTACTACACGAATCATATTTTGAATTAACGAGTAAAGAGTTGCATCAAATTTTGTTGCCAATATATCATATGTTTCAAAATACAATGCATGTGTTGTGACCTTTTCTAGCAACTTCACCTCATTACTAAATATTTCTAATGCAAAAGATGTTTTTAATTATTTTATGTTTATGAGTTTGAGCGGTGCGGATTCCCTTAGTCAAAGGAGGAGTTGCATATTCAAAGCAAATAAGGGTCAAAATCTGTTTCAAAGTGTTTGTCATAGATGCAGTCATCTGAATTGTTCTTTTAAACGGTTTAGACGTATTTAAATATATATCATACGGAGGCCCTAAGGTGCCACTGAGAGAAATAATAAATTTTACGCACAAATTTTTATCTTTTGCGCATGAGTTACTATCTTGTACACACGAGTTACACAGCTTCTGCGCACAAGTAAAATCTTGTGCACACGAGTCGTTTTCTGTACACGTATAACTATTTTGCGTGCACGAGTTACTGTCTTGTAAAGACTTCAAAATTACATTTAGAGGCAGTAACAAAGTGATTTATAAATATGAATATTTTGGCCACTTGCCAGCCATATATCTGTTCTTACTAATTAATATGGAAAACATTAAAAAATGAAAGAATATTTAATAGCAGTGGTGTTGAATTAGTATATTGATTTATGGAGTGGTCATTTTTATCTTTGTTGATGCTTTTTTTTTTTAAATTTGCTTATATCATTTATCGCCGTTGTATTGATCAAAAGTAAAATAAAATGTCTTCTCTGTCTTACAACAAATAACCAAAGAAAATATAATTAACGATTCAAACTTTATTTCAACAACATGTTTCGTTAATCTTTATGAATCATATTTTCTACGTTTACAATTACAAAGATTGCCAAATCAAATTTACTGTGACAGAAAAAATATATAAAAGAAGTTTTGTTTCTGATACGAAACAATATTGTCGACAATAATGGACTACCCACTTGTGAGGGAGTCTTATAATTCTGGGCAATATTTGAAGTATCAAAATCCGACTGTATATCAAAGTAAAAATGTAGTAAGCTTAAATTTTGACATTGTAGACATGACTTTGATGTATTTTTAATTGTAATATTCAGATTGTTACAACAATATCTGCAAACAGACACGTATCTTCAATCTTGAAAGGTATTGATAACAGCAAATAATATAAATAATTTTAGTCTTTGACAGTAAAATATCTAATTTCAAAACGTGGCAGACTCACGACTACTCTTGAACTGTAATGAAAACTTTTTTTAAGGCTATTTCCTTTGATGTGTCAACAAGTGCAGATTATGTTTGAAGACTACATTATAACGTTCATAATTTTCTTCTTGGACGTCATATATTTTAGAATGAATACAACTTAGATATAAAAAACTGACTTTTCTGTAAGTTGTTTAAGGTGTCATTACAAAAATTAGCATTTTCATATACAGAAAGTTTAATGTTTTAAAAGAATATTTAAATTCTGATTCAAACAAATACCAAAGATTAAAAAAAAGTTAGTTTTAAGCATGAGATAGAACTTTTCTGTTCAAATTAAATATATGTGATGTAAACTTGTATTTCTTTTATAATTATAATAACTGATGTTCATTCAACATAATCTGTCGTTTTTTTCTATTTTTTTTTATCCTTTTTAAATTCTATTGTATTTCTTGTGTGGATAACATAGTTCCTTTTTTCAATAACAATTTTATTTGGCGGCTATATGAATAAGTTGTCTAGACATGTTACAGAAAGTACATTATATATCAGTCTTGGATTTTATTATTAAATGTCGATATATTATTATAATTAGATTTTTGATGTAAATATATATGAATGAGATAAACTACATGTAGGTCACTAAAACCTTGAGCTTTTGAAATGCTATTTTAGAAGCATATATAAGGTTTTTTTTTAAGGAAAGTCAGTTAGAATTCTTTGGAACATATAACAAACTAGACTACATTAGTATTACAATACACATTTGTTTTTCTGTGATTTAAGGTAATTTGTTAAGAAATGTTTCATTTGACAAGTTTTCATTAACTCATTTAAAACAATAAAATAAAAGCCGAGACATATAAAACACTAAATGACAATTATTTAATTAGGTGTTTTAGTGAAATATATTTGACTAAAGATAAGACGAGCTTTAGCCATCTCTTGTCGTACATCGTATGTCCGTCCAGAGAAATTTTTTTTCAAAGATCTCTGTCTTTGAAGCTATATAATCATCAATGTTCAAACTTTGTATGAGTCATCTATGAGGTATGCGATGGTCCTGTTTACTGAAAAAGCGATATAACTGCTGTTGCTAAAAATAAAATGCAAATAACCGTAGAAGATGTCAAAATTTAATAATACAAAAAGGATTATCATAACAAGATCTAAATATTTTGAAGAAAATTTGACATTCTGCGGTTTAGTTATAATAATAATTGCTCATTTTCTGAAGTTTTACTTCTTCCGCACTGAATATTTTAGAAATAAAGTTTATATTAAAAAAGATATTTTCAGCAAATCAAGACCTTTCTGCCCTTCAATTTTACTTTTTTTCATATTTAGTAAATTTTTCTTAATTTTTGTCGTATATCTAAAAAACTATTAGAAATTCAGCTTATCAAAAGGTACGTTTCCAGTGCAAGTTGGAAATTTAACATATTAGTTTTGTAAAAATATGTTACGGATCTTTACCATATCATAACTCCAACTTCGGCACATTCTCTGTTACGTATAAGTACACATAAAAATCCGCATATTCAATTGAAAAAGATGGTAGATGGTAGTTGTTAATTTGTATAATTAAATCATCTACAGCTGAAATGGTTTTGTGGTTCTCTAACGAATGTGTATATTTACATCTCCACTTCGACATTTTACATGTACTATGAATTCTTATACTGTTTCCGCTGTATTTCGCACAATCGTGTCTGGAACACAACTTTTTTTATCTTTTGACCTAGACTTTTATTTGGCAAGTGGGTGTATAATCATGGTTGTGTTGCGCACAATAATGATTTTGGTGTTACCTTGATTTTGAGTTTACGTAATGGAACTTTTTAAGTCGGGGCCAAAACTTTTTATCTGTTAACATAGACTTAAAATATTTGGCGCATGGATGGGGCGCCATCAGACGGTTTGTCCCGTACAACAATAATATTTATTTGACCTTGCCATTTGACTTTGAATTAAATATCTGATTTACGTGAAGCGGTCCTGACAGAACTGTTTTATCTAATCATGTATACTTTAGAAATTTGGTTTGTGTCTATCATTTATTGAAGATGTGGAGGGTACCATGGTGACCTTCATGTGACCTACATTTTTGACTTGAGTCAAATAATTGTTTTTTTGTAATGTTGGACTGCAAAAAACCAATTTTTTTTTATCTATTCCCCTTGCCTTAAATTACTTTGCAAGGGCTTTATTATCATTAGATGTGTCAGGAACCGTACTGACCTTAAATTGACCTTGACATCAAATAGCACTCAAGATAATTGGCATGTGGGTCAATCATCATAAGAAGTATTGACTTTTTGTCATGTGCTTTTTTCTAGAGTTAGAAATAACTTGTTTTTATTTAGAGATACTAAAGGTTTTGGTGTATGTAAATAAGAATGTGTGTCATTAATTCATGATACCTTCCTGTAACCTTGACTTCTTACGTTGAGGGAAATTAACTGAATATCGTTTTGTTATGTTTGGACCAGAATTTTTATCTTTATATCTAGAGTTGAGATATTTGGCATTAAGATCTATCATAATGAAAAAGTGTTTCGAGAACCAATGACTCTAATGAGACTTTGACCTTGAGGTCAACAACTTTATTTTTTTTTTGCAATATGGGGCATTCTAAACTAGAACTTGTTGGATCGCCAACTTATCAGCATCAGAGAATGTATCGGTTACAATAGTGTCCCTCAGTGTATGTCACATAACATAGTGACTTTCGTGTAACCTTGACCTTTGACTTTGATGTCAAATAACTGACGTTTTGTATAGGGTCTGTAAGTCTCGTCATATGACCAACTTTAATGTTTCCCGGGTACCATTTCTTATGTAGTACTATGGGGAATGGTGGCGTTTTCGATTTACATATCAAATTGACCATTGAATTCATTTTCTATGAGCCAGCATATTTTTATCGTATTGAATTATGAACTTTAATACCTTAACTTGGGTAGATGATCAATGAAAATAGCGATTTTCTTGAAGCCTCATAATCTCTATCAACCAGGCTCTTCCAGCTATGGCAGATATTCCAATGTAAAGCGTCTAATCAATCCAGACTTTGTGACATTTAGAAAAATATCCCGGAAGTGCAATCGATTGACTGATTAAATGTGCGTTCTGCATAGTGACGTCATACGTTTCCGGATTTATAAAGTGAAAGTAGAACGAGACTTACAGACCCTATTGGTCTGTACGGGAAAAAAATAATTATTTTATGACATTGACCTAAGATATTATCTTAAATTATCATTAAAAGATTAGTCCCGTATCATAATATCATATTCTCCTTGACTTTTGGCATTTTGAAGTGTTGGTCATTACTATTTCATCTTTTGATCTAAAATAGCATTGTGTCGCATAACATAATTTTCTTCGTGTGACCTTAATATTTGATCTTCAGGTAAAGAAACGGGTCGTAATATTAGATTGTGTAGACCAAAATAAGTCTTCTCTTTTTACCTACACTACTAATATAATAAAACATATGACATTATGTGAAATGTATTCAAAATTATATAATGACTGAAGCCAAAGATGGCACTAAAGCACATCGAATTATTTAACAGCCATGGTCCAAGTAACCGATGAAAAATCTGTAGAGGCCCTTGTTTTAACTGTTGTCTTCCAACTTTAAATGACCTAGTCCTCAATATATATATATATATATATATATATATATATATATATATATATATATGGAAGGAAATTTATTTAATTGCCAAGAACTGAAATGTTCTTTTAAAATGTAACTTATTAACACTATTATTTGAAAATATACATGCGTTTGTTTAACTTTTATTTCTTGAGAAATTCCTATAACTATTTATGAAAAGTTTTAAAAAAAAGCTATTATGATCACTTGACGCTTAAAAAGTGTAGCAATGCTTGTTGAAAGATAAGTTTCGCATTGCATTGTACTTGACATGTTTAACTGTAGTAGCAATGAATATAGAATAGCAAGATTATATACAAATTATATTATTTTATCATACATGTATTGCAGAAACCATGCCCATTTAAACTGCAATATGGGCATAAGGAGTATGGCAAGAGTAAGTAAATCTATACTACAAGAAAAATAATGTGTTTTGTAGAATACCATTTTAGCAGTTACTGTTAAAGTATTAATTTTCGCTATTTTCGCGGTTGGCTCAACGCAAAAATAGTACCGTGAAACAAGTTTTTATGTAGGAAAATCCTTTTTAATATTGCAAACCGTGAGAATTGATACCTAAAAATATGTGGATCTTTGAAAAACCGCGAAAATAAGCATCCTCGCAAAATAATACATTTACAGTATTCATATGAGACTCTGTCCTTCCAATTGGACTGTGAAGAAAGATAGCGTTTAATTTATATCAACCAATTTGTCCAAGGATAGTGTTAGATATTGACATTGTCCAACGATATCACCTAATCTTGACATTGTCCACAGATAGCGTCTTGTCGTAATGTGTCCAAAAATAGCGTTTAATTTAGACATTGTGCAAGTATAGCTTATTTAAGTGGACATTTTCCAAGAATAGCGTCTAATCAGTACATCGGAAAACGAATACCGAAGCAATAATGATGAAAGGGGAATTTCAAAAATCAAAAATTACGACAATCCATAACCAATACGAATTGAGACAGCATGTCAAAGACAAAACAAATAAACAAAAATTAACAAGAACGCCACAAAACTAAAACACTAGCAATGTGAACCCCTACAAAAACTGAGTTATCAACAGGTGCTCCAGAAGGGGAAGTATGATCTGCTCCACACATGGCTAAGTCACACAGCCAGCTAGAATATGAAGTGGAAAGCTCTGTATGGGTGGAGAATGTTTGGTTAATGTCATTTTCGAACCCTTAGACAAAACTTATTAAAGTAAATGGTACGTTTTATTTCTCTAATCTCATACACTACCAAGGTAAAAGTTTGAAAAGCTTCTTTTAATCTATAGCATTAAGTATTCTGACAATAACAATTGTAAATTGGTACCACAAACATAATTAACGAAGACAAAACTAAATGATGACAGTGTGATATACAAGACAACACAAACAACCAAAGCGTTGAAGGGATAACTCGAACTAAAAACCGGGAGTATCATCAGGTGTTCAAATAGGGTAAGCATAATCTGCTTCATGCGTGGCACCCATCACATTGCTAGTGAAAAGTCCGGTTTTGTCACAGTCGGTGTTTGTCCGGTAATAACTCACGATCTACCCAAAGATATTTATTCTCATTTGTGAAATAGAAATATTGTAACGGTCTGTCAAATCATAGTGACGACCGTAAAACTTCTTAATTGCAAGAGTGATTGAACAAACCCGTGATGTATGAGTTTTTGAGACAATCATTTCGATCTGTTGACAGAATCGCTGTACAAACTACAGGAACGGCAATAGCGAATGATCTGTGAAATGATGACGCCATATGCCGGAGATGTGGAAATATTACTGTTAAAAAAACGGGAAGTTCACTATTGGAGAGTCGAAATCATCACGCCTCTCGTAAAGTTTTGTTTTCAGACATCCAGAGTTGTTAATGTAGACTTATAGGTTTATGTATGATACTTATGATAGTGTATCAGTGGTCTCTTTAATCTCAAATTCATTTGGGTATATAAGATGAAGGTTATGCTGGAATTGATGATGGTTTAATGAAAGAACATCATCTGTTTAACTGAAGCTGAAATTAAAGGACTTGGTTAGCTTATTGTCTTTTTTTCTGAAGTAGCCCCTTTATGAACCTGTCATTTTTTTAGAATAGAGTCTTATTTTCACATTTTCCACGGATAGCGTGTAATCTGAATAGGATCTCATCTGGACATTTGCAAAGTACATTGTCTTTTCTGGATATTGGCCGAGAACAGGTTCTTATCTGCACATTATCCAAGGACATTGTCTAATTTGATGTCCCATCAGTTGTACATTAAATCAATGCAAAAAGTACCTACACTTGATGCTTAAGAAACACCTTAGAAAAGAGCTATGCAATAACGAGATGTTCCATAGTTTTAAATTTGCATACACTTGAATAAACTTGCTAATTAACAAATACCGTATCAGTTGTACCTGCATTTGAATACTACCTTTTCTACCAACTGATATTCATGACGCAATAACTGAAAAAATGGGGAACATAACAATCAAAGGGGAACTAGACCTGAAGCTCTGATAAAAAATGTATCATCTGAACTAGTAGAGTACTTAATCTTACTTTTCAAACACAAAGACTTGTCTACAAGAAAAGAAATGTTTTGAGATAAATGAATTGCATTTGAGGATTTGGAAGCATCAGATGGGGAATTGATGGTCGCAAATTGAATTTACAAGCGAAGCGTTAGCAGAGCCAGTAAACGGATATTTCGACCATCAAATCATCTAATGATGGACATTCTTACAAATTCTTCAAATACAATACAGTTATCTAATTTAAGTTGTAGTTGCACATATGGAAAATGTTTGTTTTTATTAACATTGAATTCAACTTCAGATGAACTTATTGCAATATAAGTCATCGGGAAATATAGTATCACTATATGACAAATAATAATTAATAAGTTTATGTCTACATGTTGAATAAAACCCCAAATCTAATTTTGCCATCTTAAATTTACAACTCTACCGAATACATCGGCAAACGAATACCGAAGCAAAAAGGAGGAAAGGGGGGATTCTAAAATCATAAATCCAAAATTCACGGCAATTCACATCCAACACGAATTGAGACAGTATGACAAAGACAAAACAAATAAACAAAAATGAACAAGAACGTCACACAACCAAAGCGCTAGAAGTGTGAAATAAAAACTGAGGTATCATCAGGTGCTCTGGAAGGGATCTGCTCCACGCGTGGCTCTTGTCACACTGCCAGTGAACACAGTCGGTGTTAGTCAGTCCTGTAACAAACTCTGGATCTACCCGAAAATGATAAACAATTTGGATGAACGATTTTTTTTTGTCAAAAACAAAATGACAGGTCACTAGACTGCGGCAATATCATGCCGACAAGCGGATTGTTCAGGTGTCAGTCATAGGGAAAGCATTTGTAAATTACTGAAGATCGCAAGAGTTTGGTTATATCGTCGCTGCAGTATTGTAAGGTAGTTACAGCAAATTCCCAGTTTTCAGTTTAGAAGGAAAAACATTTTGTCGTATCTGCCAGTTACGACCTTACAACTATAAAATGGCAGTTGGCGAGAAAATATTTTAGTTGAATAGTATATGTAGATACGACCTTGTAAGCCATCTGTAGAAAAAGGTGTAGATACGACTTTTTTTATAGTCCACCTATTTAAAGAGGGTATATGGGGAAACCAGTTTGATAAAATGATAGAGCCAATCAAGCGGAGTAAAAATATAGTAAAATGGTAAAAGTTCGTAACTACCACTTACGATCGTACAATTCTACGGCGACGATATGGTAGTTTGTGACATAAACAGTGGAGTTTTTTTTTACTTCACTTCCCATTGTATTTTGACACAGACGGTTACTTGACAAAGCATGAAAGTCTCTTACTTGTTCATCCTTAAAACGTCTGGAAAATGTCCCACTCTTAATTTATAAGTGAACAGTTGTAGTGTATCACCCTCTTGCAAAGCTCCCCCGTTAGCTGTATTTTGGCTTTATATGCTGTTTTAACTTATTTTTGATTTATACACAAATATATTTTAATATGTTCATGCTTGTTGGCAATGTTTTTTGTATCAATCATATTTTATTTAAATTGATTTCATTGTATCATGAGTGTTATAGTATGTCTGAACCTCATCGAGATCTGCTTGTTGAAATTCTCAGCCTTCTACTTGTTATAATTTTTCGTTGCTCTCACGTTGCGGGTAGCTCTATTTACATACATGTAGGTAAGCACAGGTTGAACGCCAACATTCGGACATAGTAGTTGAAGCGTTTCCTCCATTTTGTTTTATAGAAAAACGAGTAGAAATGCGTTGAAATACATGATCAATGTAATAATTGCAAACCTTGAAACAAATATCTTAAAATACAGTATTAACAAATCAGATAACATGATTAATAATCAACTACATTAGAATATCAGTTAGCCTTAAATAGACACGACATTTTATTGATAAAAGACAATACTTATGAAAAATAAACAAGCTAATGTCCAATTAGTGACCTCTGAAGTTTAATTTGAAATATCAGAAATCCAAATCAAACCTATGAAGAGAGGTACAAAAATATATATATTTTTTAAATAGATTCTTTCTTTGAATTTGCAACGATACTTTATTGGGATAATCAAAATTGTAAGAGAACTTGACAAACATAATATCATCTATCAAAAATAAAAAAAAAATTTCAAGTGTTTGATCATATATTAAGTTGAGAGTGAAAAGAGGTAAAAAATGTAATCTCTCAATATAGAGTTATTATTCTTTTTATCAAAAAGTTCCTCTTACATGTAGCTTTTACATGTTTCCAAAGTTGCCTTTGTCCCTAGATTGTTCGTTCTTTTGAATAGACGGTTCGGTTCTCACTTCCTTTGGTACTATCAATATAACACAGAAATGATATATTATATTCATATTTATAGATTTTCGTTATATTTTCTTCATATATAAAGAAAGTTTTTTTTTCTATTTTATAGGAAACAGATAAATGAGATTAAGGTCCAGATGGGGGACGTTAAAATCCATCAAAACGTTTTGTGGAGGAGTCACCATGCTGACATAGATAAAGTTACCTTGGAAACAACCTTCACGTTTCACAAGTGTCTCTGACAACAGAGACTTACTTGGGTTATCTCTAAGCTCACAAATAGATATCAAAGACAGAAAAGTTCATACGCTAACTTGAAGTGGTGATTACTAGTTGTTTTGCTATACTTTTTTTTCTCTTATCTGATGTTTTTTTTTGTTTTTTTTTTGTACCGAGATGAATTAGCTCATTAACAATAACCGCATATTCCGCTTTGTTTGAAAAAATATGAAGTAAAGAAATAAAAAAAGTATTTTCCATTATTTTCAATGCAATAAAAATGTATAAAAAACTGAAAATATATGCAGTTGTTTTCTTGTTAATCATTCTGAAAAACAACAATAAGAGCGTTGTTCCATTGCTTGGTTTTATCATATTTGAATAGACATTCTACCTGGTATCATGTCTATTTATATCCTTTCATTGTTTATTGAAAAGTAAAGTACGAAATAAAGAGATGGTGGTAATTTACAGTCGATATTATAGCTATGTTACAACCACTTTTGTAATCCCAACCACTTTTGTAATCCCTTGATTACAAATGTGGTTTTGGGTTAAAAATGTGGTTGGACTAAATGTGTTATCCACCTCTTTTGTTATCCCTAACCACTTTTGTAATCAGTCTTTCTCAAGATTTTGTTTCAACATAATTTGTATTCAAAAGTACAGGTTTTACTGTAAACTGTCACTGTAAGTAAAGATCAACATTTTTTTGATGAAACTCTTTGAGTTGAATAAGGCATTGCAAAAATGGTTGAGATTACATAAGTGGTTGACTAAGATTTTTTATCAACCACTTTTGTAATCCCTAACCACTTTTGTAATCCTACGATTTCAAATGTTGTTTAGTATTTTGAAATATAGAAACCAATGTCAGTTGATGTAAACAACAACATTTTTTTTAAACTCTTTGAGTTGAATGGGGATTAAAAAAGTGATTGTCAAAGATTTTTAATCAGCCACTTTTGTTATCCTACGAATTCAAATTCAGTTCAGTATTTTTGAAATCCAGAACCACTGTCACTATAAGTAAAGATGAAAGTCTTTGAGTTAAATAAGGGATTACAAAAGTGGTTGACTGAGATTTTCAACTCAAAGAGTTTCATAAAAAGGTGTTGATCTTTACTTGTGAAGGGACAGTGGTTCTTGATATTGAAAATACTTAGCACATTTGAAATCGTAGGATTACAAAGTTGGTTAGATATTAAAAGTGGTTGATAAAAAATCTCAGTCAACCACTTTTGTAATCCCTTATTCAACTCAAAGAGTTTCATCAAAATAAAAAAAATGTTGATCTTTACTTAAAGTGATAGTGGTATTGGATTTCAAAAATACTGAACCACATTTGAAATCATGGGATTACAAAAGTGGCTGATAAAAAACCTTAGTCAACCACTTTTTTAATTCCTCATTCTACTCAAAGAATTTTATAAAAAAAAATATTTATCTTTACTTCTTTACTTAAAGTGGTTAGGGATTACAAAAGTGGTTGATAAAAAATCTTCGTCAACCACTTTGGTAATCCGCTATTCAACTCAAAGAGTTTCATAAAAAAGAGTTGATCTTTACTTCAACTTACAGTGGTTCTAGATTTCAAAATACTAAACAACATCTGAAATCGTAAGATTACAAATTAAAGTGGTTGGTAAAAAATTTTAGTCATCCACTTTTGTAATCTGGACCACTTTTGTTATCCCTTATTCACCTCAAAGAGTGTTATAAAAAATATTGATCTTTACTTAAAGTTTCAAAAATACTAAACCACATCTGAAATCGTAGGATTATAAAAGTGGTTAGGGATTACAAAAGTGGTTGATAGAATTTCTTAGTCAATCACTTTTATTATCTCAACCACTTTTGTAATCCCTCATTCAACCCGAAGAAATTCATAAAAAGTGTTGATCTTGACTTGTGAGTTGACAGTGGTTCTGGATTTCAAATATACTTACCACATTTGAAATCGTAGGATTACAAAATTGGTTAGAGATGGTGGTTGATAAAAAATCTCCGTCAACCACTTTTGTAATCCCTTATTTAACTCAAAGACTTTCATAAAAAAAAATCTGGATCTTTACTTAAAGTGACAGTGGTTCTGGATTTCAAAAATACTGAACTACATTTGAAATCGTAGGATTACAAAAGTGGCTGATAAAAAATCTTTGTCAACCACTTTTTTAATCCCCATTCAACGAGTTTTGAAAAAATGTTGTTGTTTACTTCAACTGACATTGGTTCTGGATTTCAAAATACTAAACAACATCTGAAATCGTAGGATTACAAAAGTGGTTAGGGATTACAAAAGTGGTTGATAAAAAATCTTAGTCAACCACTTATGTAATCTCAACCACTTTTGCAATGCCTTATTCAACTCAAAGAGTTTCAACAAAAAAAATTGTGATCTTTACTTACAGTGACAGTTTACAGTAAAACCTGTACTTTTGAATACAAATTATGTTGAAACAAAATCTTAAGAAAGACTGATTACAAAAGTGGTTAGGGATTACAAAAGAGGTGGATAACACATTTAGTCCAACCACATTTTTAACACAAAACCACATTTGTAACCAAGGGATTACAAAAGTGGTTGGGATTACAAAAGTGGTTGTAACAATTCTATCAACCACTTTTGTAATCCCTAACCACTTTTGTAATCCTACGATTTCAGATCTGGTTTAGTATTTTTGAAATCCAGAACCACTGTCACTTTAAGTAAAGATCAACATTTTTTATACCACTCTTTGAGGTGAATAAGGGATTACAAAAGTGGTCCAGATTACAAAAGTGGATGATTAAGATTTATTACCAACCACTTTTGTAATCTTACGATTTCAGATGTTGTTTAGTATTTTGAAAAATAGAACCACTGTAAGTTGAAGTAAAGATCAACACTTTTTTTATGAAACTCTTTGAGTTGAATAGCGGATTACAAAAGTGGCTGACCAAGATTTTGTATCAACCACTTTTGTAATCCCTAACCACTTTTGTAATCCTACGATTTCAGATGTTCTTTAGTATTTTGAAATCCAGAACCAATGTCAGTTGTAGTAAAGATCAACATTTTTTTTTACAAAACTCTTTGAATTGAATGGGGGATTAAAAAAGTGGTTGACTAAGATTTTTTATCAGCCACTTTTGTAACCCCACGATTTCAAATGTGGTTCAGTATATTTGAAATCCAGAACCACTGTCACTTTTAGTAAAGTTCAACATTTTTTTACGTGACTCTTTGAGTTGAATAAGGGATTACAAAAGTGTTTGAGATTACAAAAGTGGTTGACTGAGATTTTTTATCAACCACTTTTTTAATCTCTAACCAATTTTGTAATCCTGCGATTTCAGATGTGGTTTAATATTTTTGAAATCCGGAACCACTGTCAGTTTAAGGAAAGATTAACATTTTTACGATGAAACCCTTTGAGTTGAATAAGGGATTACAAAAGTGGTTGAGATACAAAAGTGGTTGACTAAGATTTTTTATCAGTCACGTTTGTAATCCCTATTCGCTTTTGTACTCCTACGATTTCAGATGTTCTTTAGTATTTTGAAATTCAGAACCACTATCACTTCAAGTGCAGATCAACATTTTTATGAAACTCTTTGGGTTGAATGAGGGATTACAAAAGTTGTTGAGATTTCAAAAGTGGCTGACCAAGATTTTTTATCAACCATTTTTGTAATCCCCACGATTTCAAATGTGGTTTAGTATTTTTGAAATCAATAACCATTGTAACGTTAAGTAAAGATCAACATTTTTTATGGAACTCTTTGAGTTGGATAAGGAATAACAAAAGTGGTTGAGATAACAAAAGTGGTTGACTAAGATTTTTTTATCAACCGCTTTTGTAATCCCTAACAACTTTTTTATTCTACGATCTCAGATGTGGTTTAGTATTTTTTGAAATCCAGAAATTCTTTCACTTTAAGAAAAGGTGAACATTGTTTTTTGATAAAACTCTTTGAGTTGAAAAAGGGGTTACAAAATTGGATGAGATTACAAAAGTGGTTGACGAAGATTTTTTATCAACCACTTTTGTAATGCCAAGATTTCAAATGGGGTTCAGTATTTTTGAAATCCAGAACCGCCGTCACTTAAAGTAAAGATCATCATTTTTTTATGAAATTCTTTGAGATGAATGAGGGATTACGAAAGTGGTTGAGATTTCAAAAGTGGTTGACTAGGATATTTTATCAACCACTTTTGTAATCTTTAACCATTTTTGTAATCCAATGATTTCAAATGTATTTTAGTATTTTTGGAATCCAGAACCACTGTCACTTTGAGTAAAGATCAATATTTTAAGGCACTTTGAGTTGAATGAGGGATTACAAAAGTGGTTTAGATTTCAAAAGTGATTGACTAAGAATTTTTATCAACCTCGTTTGTTATCCCTATCCTAACCACGTTTGTACTCCCTTGATGACAAATATGAAGATTGCAAAAATAGTTCGATTGATTCAGCCACCAACCTTATTAAAGTGATAACCACTTTCGAAATCCAATTGTATAGGGCAACCTTAGATATCTGATATTGATGTTCAATTCAAATGGTGTGAGATACCCCATGGAAATATTAACATGGATTTCAAAAGTTGTTGATTAGAAATTGCTATCAACCGCTTTTGTGAACCCAACCACTTTTGTAATATCATCTACGTTTCTAATCCCTAGATTACAAATGTGGTGTAGATTTCAAAGCCCGTTCTCTTAAATCTTCCACCAACCATTATTAAAGTAATAACCACTTTAAAATATAATTGTATAGGGCCACCTTAGATATGTTATATTGATGTTCAGTATAAGGTGTGTAAGATACCCAATAAATACTTTATCCTGGATGATAAAACTGGTTGGGGATTTCAAAAGTGGTTGATGAGAAATTGTTATCAACCACTTTAGTAATTCAAACCACTTTTGTTATCTCAACCACTTTTGTAATATCAGCTACTTTTGAAGTCCCTACATTATGAATGTGGTGAAGATTTCAAAGGCCATTCTCTTAAATCTCCCATCAACCCTTATTAAAGTAATAACCACTTTTGACATACAATTGTATAGGGCCGCCTTAGATATGTTATATTGATGTTAAGTACAAGTTGTATAAGATACCCAATAAATATCGTATCTTGGATTTCAAAACTGTTTAGGGATTTCAAAAGTGGTTGATGAGAAATGGCTATCAACCAATTTTCCAACAACTTTTGTAATCCCAACCACTTTTGTAATATGGTACAGATTTCATAAGGCGTGTGTTGATATCTTCCACCAAGCTTTCATTAAGCAATGACCACTTTTGAAATACAATTGAATAGGTCCACCTTAAATATTCTTTCTTGATTTTAAGTGCAAGTTGTGCAAGATACATAACCCATAAAATATAAGCCTGGATTTCAAAAAATGGTTGAGTAATCCTAACGACATTTGTTATCCCATCAAACAGCGATTGTAAGAAATCTTTGCCAGTTAATTCTATGTTTGTTGACAACCCCGCATTTATGAATAATATGAAGCATGGCTGTGGTGTTATTCGATAATTAGCAATGAATTACGCTTAAACCGGTGCTAGGGGCTGTCTTGAACTTACTATGAGTTATGAAAAAAGCTCATTGTTGAAGGCCACGTGGAGACATCAAGATGAAGAACAACAATTGAATTGCTTTGTTTCACCTTGTATTTGAAGAGACTCTGTCTTATGTACATTTACTCGATATCCTTTCATTGCTTATGGTAAATATTTCAAAAGTAATTCGTTTAATTCTAACACCGGCCATTAATAAATCAATAATTACTTTTGAGTTACTATGTTACAGGACAGTCTTTTAGTAATTGTGTTCTGTACAAATTTTGCATGTCAAATACCATGAAATATATTTTCATAAAAGCTTAACATCAGAAATACGGATTGAGTGCCATGTGTTTGTCCATATGTTGTAATCGTCCTCTAGCTTAGGGCACTACTGCTTGAATATATCTAGTAGAGGTCACAGCTTTGACCGATCTTATCTAGGCGACGCTGCATATGGTAAGCTTGGATACTGCGCTTGGTGTGTCCTAAGCAAGCGCCTCAAGCTTCTTGGGATCGGTGATCATCTTGATGAACGTTTTTTATTTACAGAATCATCAACGCCCCATAAGCGTTGGATAGATCACCCCTAAGCATTGTATCAATCGCCTTGAGCAGAAAGTTGCGAGTGCCTTTTGCATTTAATTAACACTGCCAGATATGGATGGGTACCTGCACTGATTGCCGCGGACGGTTCTTGATGCACCTTTGGGGTCTATCTATTGCATCTATACCTTTGGTCCATACCATAAATAAGCCCCCGCTCCCACTAGTTCACACATTGAAGTGGAGGTCATGGAAACTTGGGTTCATTTTCGGACTTCCGATCAAAGTACCGTTGATTCTCCAAAAAAAAATTCTGCAAGTGATCGATTTTTATCTTAGACTAAGTGAAATTCGCCTAGATTGCATAGACACTTTCCAGTTTTGAGGCTCGTGCGATTGAATTGAACAGGAATGAGATGGCTGCAATGATCCCGGCGGATATAATCGCGATTCTTGGCATGCTGTTGGAAGGGAAGATGAAGTTGGTATTCTCCCAGACCGATTGCCGCGGGATCTTGAAGAAATTTTTTGGCAGAGGTAGAATTATTCTACGTTATTATGGCGCCCCTGCATGTAGTATTCTTCGCACTAGCTTTGCTTGATCAGTATAAGAGTCGTAGAAAACCATGAGATTTTTCTGAGAGGGGTTGAGGTCGCGAGGGTCTGGCACGTCATTTTAGTGCTCGAAGACTGGCTCGATACTGCTTGGTTTGGGCGGTTGCTTCACCATGTCCACGACGTCGATCTAGGATGGGGGATGCTCCCTTGTGCCAGAGAAGGTCGCGGAAATCGTCTTTGTAAACCCTATCCCCAGCGCCCGCAATAGCAGCTGGTATATTGGCTGGTGGCGCGGTTTTCCGTAGACGTGGAGTCGATCGTAGTCGATCTTCCATCGTACAGGAGGAGGTTTCTCATCAGCGTCGTCTTCCCTCTGTCCGATTTCATAATGATCAGACCTAGGTTGCAAAGATACGGAAGGAGAAAGTGGTTATGCACACTCGCGGTCGGCTCATCGAAGGTGAGGTTTTCAACGTCCATTTGTCTATATAAAATGGCAATGTCCGGTATGAAATGTCAAAGGAAGACGGGTACGAAATGCTTGGGTGACCAGCAATGGCTGGCGGTTGAAGATTGGGATCCATGCAGATGCGGAGGCAAGAATTCGCAGTTCATTGCAGCTACCGGAGATGTCCTAATAAATAAGCTGATAAATGGACTGTCCGGCGACATGCACTAGCCCAGGCATAATTTTGTGTTGTCTTGATTCTGTCGTATGTTTTACGAATTTTTCTTAATGGTCTCTCCATGTAACTTATTCGGACTTTTGCTGTTACTTTTAATTCACCTGTCTGGGGACCAACCTGAAAAGGCTGCAGTTACCCCAAAACGATGCCCATCAACCAAGCGGATCACCACGATCTATGTTACATACCAAGCATAAGAATACGGTCGCACGCTATGCGATCTGCGATAAGACGATGTAACCCTCCTTCGATTCCATTCTTATCCCTCTGCACGCGAAAGCTTCGAGCATAACAGACCCATCATCGGTAACAAAGCCCAATTTTGACTTGGCTTGGGGAATGAAGTACGGATAAACTACCCGAAGAAGTTCAAGAACTGCATAAGAGAGTCCAACGCAAATTCCAGAGTCGTCTGGAGGCAAAAGGGTTGGTAGAACGAGTCCTGGGCTGTCGCTATCGTAAATATGAGTGCATTTTCCGCCATAATCGAGGCTTCAGGTACCTCTTGAGCAGCATCGAAGTCTTCTCCAAGTACGACTGGGTGGTACCGCTCAAGAATAAGAAAGGTGTCCCTTGCCAGATGCCTTTCGGACTGTCCCCAAGGACCGTTAGCCCGAGAATCTATGGACCGATAAATGCATAGAAATTTATAATGTGAGATGATGGAGTCGTATCATGAAGGAGAATATGTATAAGTACTTCTCGCCACTTTAACGGGCACTTATCTCCCTGTCTTGAACGATCTCGTTTGCCAGTTTAATACCACCATGCATCACAGAATCAAGATGACTCCCATCGCTGCCAGACAGAGAGAGCACGAGGCCAATTTCTGGAATCTTTACGGATCTCCAACGAATGCAGCCGCAGTGATTTGACGTCGGCGATAAAGTATGGGTCAGCAAGAAAAATGGTGCATTCGAGAATGGATATACTCTGGACGCTGGACCTAGGAAGTTTTCTCCTTCCCCAAGCCTTTAATACGCCTCCAACCACCTATCGCCGAAAGGACTTCAACGGCAATGAGATAAGCACGTTTTAATTCCTGGATAAAGCAATCCGACCTGCAAAAAGCCCCATCGGTTATAATCTCGGTCCCTCTAGAGAGATTCAAGAAAGACTATGGTGGATTAGCCCTAGTTAGTGATGTGTCAAGCCTCAAGCGACGATATGATTGAGTCAATAGAACGATGTTTATCAATATCAAAGACCCCGTCCAGACCTACTAGACTTGACTTTCTTTTATAGTTTATCCTAGCTTGCTACAGAGGTAGACTTCAAACTAATCTGTACGAAAAACGCGATGACTTCACCTTTCCAATAGTAAACTTCTCTTTTCTTTGTAGCAACATCCCAACAGCGCCGGCATATGGAGATTACAGCTTATTTGCTATTCAAGGGCCTGTGTTCGATTCAGTGACTTCCTTGATAGGGCCCGGTCATCCCTCCAGAGGTTTTACGGTCGACATCACCATCTTGTGGACTGCTTTGGGATATCTGTTTCACAGATGACAACAGATCTTTCCCTTTAAAGCTTAATTGTTGTTTCCTCTACCGGATTTGACATGTTCAACACGGCGGTTGTCTTATAAGAAGGGCATGCTTTCTCAACCGGTGCACCTGATCTCACCCATGTTTTTTTTATTGTGTCCGTGTTGTTCATCTTTGTGTGTCTTCATTATTCTTTTCTGTGAAGCACTCATGTTGTGTCTCTGTTTTTTTTTTGCTTGTTTGTTTGTTTGTTTGTTTTTTTTTTGTTTTGTTTTTTTTTTTTGTTTCCGATTTCGGCATTGTTCTAGGATTATTCGTTTTTGATTGACGGTTCGGTTTGTCAGCTCATGCCACTTTGTAACGTTATATCCCGTGGTCACCACCTCGTCTGCTTGGGCTCCTCTCAGATTGCGAATCAAATGTCCTATCGATATCCAACCATTTTATCCTTGTCATCAGTAAGCACTTAGCCATTTTTTTCTCGATGCCGTCCAAACGTTTTTTCTTCGCCTCGAGTGCTTTAAGGGTTGTACTGAGCTCTGTCTCTAAGTCATCGATACCTTTCAGGCTATCATTCAGCTTGAGGTTGATCCTTCTCTTCGTGATTGCGTCTTAGCTATCACGTGACTATCCAAAACTGGTGATTCGATGTTGGTTCATTTCAAGATACTGAAGCATCCGCCAGATGGGTATGCGCTTCTTAGAGTGAGTTCCAAACTTTCTGTTATGATTTTAAATACGTGCAGGCAAAAGTGCCCGCAGATATTGTTGCCGCGCCGCTGGAGTTCATTGGTATTCTATCGAATCTCCGATCACAGATATTCGACTATCTCGACCGTGAGGCCTCCTCGCTTATACTAACAGGTCCAGTGCTCTCTGGGAAAATTGCGTTCTTCGTGATTTAGTATGCCACATACGATGTGTTTCGGGCTTGTGGTATTGTATCGCCATTGGTTATTTCTCTGAATCGAGGGATTCCTAGGGCCGTGGCAGCTTCCTCGATCTTCACGTTCGAGAGGGACTTATTGGGGAGGAGAATGCCGTGCACTCATATGCTGCTCATTTATCTAGACCCAGTAGTGACTATCCGCCAGGTTATGGACCCATTCCGAAAGGATGTACTGCTTATCATCGTTGGAGGAGAGGGATTTTTTGCAGGATTCTATGGTGAGAACCTCGTGGAGTCGACTGTGGATTACATGAATTGAGCGATACTTTCCTCGTCCGTATCTAGGCACTCCTTAAAGTCTGCAAAGGTCAAAATGCACTAGACCACGTTCTTTTTCCCCGCTTTTAACCTTCTTGCAATCCCTTTGATCCACTCTGAACGCAAATGCCTCGGGTGGCCGGCACACTCGTCTTCGAACTTGCCGAGCTCAACACCGGCCCTTTTATGCTGTTCAGTGTTGAAAAAGGTTTTGCGGGAATAACCATGGCTTTCCAGAAATATACTCAGGGAACAACCCCTACGTGAGAGGCAATGACCGACTAACTATATCAATAACTTCTACGGATGGCGAGTCGGATCCTACTCGTCGGAGCTTTCAAGTGAACATCAGAAGCTCCTCTGCACGCTCGGCAAGGATGAGCAAGGGTATAACTAAGAAGTTGACCTCGAGTACCCCAATGTACTCCACGATCACCAAAACTACTATCCCTTCGTGCTTGGATCTAAGAAGATTAACGTATTCAGGAAGCTGGTGTCCAACCTCCATGACAAGGAGAAGTACTTGTTCCACTAAGTAAATCTGAAGAAGGATCTGGGTTTGAAGCTGAAGATCAATCTTGACCTTCGGTTTACCCAGAGCTCATGGTTGAGGGTTGAAGGAAGAATACGGGATGCAGGCACTTAGCCACCAATATCTTCGAGGACTTCTTCAAACGCATGGTCAACTCGGTATTTTTGAAGAATACGGAGAATATCCGAAACAGGGTGGACATGCGAGTGGTCAATAACGAGGTCAACCGGAGCTGGTGGCGAAACCCTACTTTAAGCACAGTGCAGTCTTCTTCACTGACGATCTGGCTGCGGTCCACTTGCTTCGCACCAAAATGGTCTTCGATAAACATATCTAACTCGGATGTTCCATCTTTGACGTATCGAAGGCCCTGACGACCAAATTCCTGTTCGATTATCTGAAGCCCAAGTATGGTGAGACAGCATCTGTTACACTGAAACAGATAGGCGGACGTATATAAGGATATGGCGAAGAGTGTGCAGCAGTGTTCGATACTTCAAACTACGCCGCAGACCATGCTTCCGATATCTACACTGGCGACAATAAAAAAGTGTTCGGTAAGTTCGGTGAGTTTGCCGGCCACCCGATGATCGAGTACTTTTTGCCTTCAGATTGGATCTAGTGGAGTGCAAGAAGGTTAAAAGCCTGAGGAGGGACGTGGTAGAGTGCCTTTTGACCTTCGCTGACTTTAAGGAGTGCCTAGATACGTGCGAGGAAACTGACCACAAAATTCATTTAATTCGCAACTGGCCCCAAGAGGTTCTTACCCTAGAATCCTACAAGAAATCCCTCTCCTCCAACGATGATAAGCAGTATATCAAGCCGGTTGGGATCCATACCCTGGCGGATAGTCACTATCGGGTCTAAATAAATGAGCAGCATACGAGTGCACGGCATTTTCCTCCCCAATAAGTCCTTCTCGAACGTGGAGATCGAGGAAGCTGCCACGGCCCTAGGAATCCCTCGATTCAGAGGCAAGACCTATGGCAATGCCCTACAACCCACCCCGAAGCCTGTCGAATACGACAAACTAATTCACGACGAACGGGATATTCCAAGCAAGCCCTGGACCTGTTGGTATAACCGTGGAGGCCTCAAAGTCGAGAAAGTCGAATATTTGGAACCGGCGATTCGATATAATACCAATGAACTCTAACGGCGCGGCGACATGATCTGCGAGCACTTTTGTCTGTACGTATTTAAGATCATATCGGATATAAGGACGATCTGGGAGATGATCTTTGTGCTACAGATAAATGGATAAGTTCGGAACCCCAACCCATCTGTAGGATGATTGAGGATCCTGATATGAACCATCATCGAATCATCAGTCTTGGAAGGCAATGTGATAACTAGGACGCCGTCATGAAGAGAAGGATCAACCTCAAGCTAAAGGATAGCCTGAAAGGTATCGATGACTTAGAAGCAAAGTTCAGTGCAACCCTTTAGTTAGATAGACATTGTAGCGCTGCGCAATTCAATCGCGCATTTAAAAAATAAAGAGTCGGATAATGGGTAGGTCTGATTTTTGGACCAGAACAGTAATTTGAGAGCTTTTTCTTTGTGACGTCATAATTGGCTGACAGATGTGAAACGTCATATCTCGTCCACTTTGCCGCAAATTAAGTCCCTTTTTCTGTAAATTATGTGTAATCCGGAAACTTTATAAAATATCTCCGTTCAAAGAACGGTGACATATACATTTTTCCATTGTAAGAAATAGATTACATGTATATCATAAACTATCTATTTACAAAGATATATAAATTCTTATTGATAAAAGGTTTACAATGTATTTTTATTCTGCAAAAAACTGCCCTTCAACATTTCTCCCGTGCATTTGTAAATTCACCCGAGAAAACTGCTAAAAATGAATAAACTTTGATCTCAATTCTTGAAAAAAAAACAAGCATGGTGACCCATACTTTTTATCATAGATCTCTGGTCACGTTATTTAAGGGGCCCTCAACATCGTAAGCAAAAGTTCCAAAATATATCGTGAACCCCAACCCATCAACTGGAAACATAACTTTGAAATATTGATGGACGCAGTTGAGGAATACGCCAAACAATGGGCTAAGAGAGACAATGAAAAGGTTGAAACACTGTCCGACTGGATCAGGTCCATAGAGTCATTGATTTTAGCTCGAATGAGGCGTCTACAGACAACCATGAGCCCAATTCAAAAAGGGTATTCGATGATCCCGAGGTAGAAAAAACATTGTCCTTCCTCCATGACAATTATGTCATCGTACCAGCTGACAAGGCCCAATACAACATCACATTTATCTGCAAAAGACACTACATTGACTGCCTAATGAAGGAGATGGGCACTGACAATTCATTTGGCAACCCCACATTTAAACTCTCCACCATACCAAGGGAGGACATACTAAACAATCACAAATCAGTATTGTCTTCCTTTGGTATCAATTTGAGTGAAGAGAATAACAACCTGCCTTGGATCTGCTGGGTACTTTAATTCCATAAATGCCCTTACAAACAGAGATACATTGCTGGGTCTGCCAAATGCACAACGAAACCCCTTTCTAAGCTCCTCACTTCATTGCTTACTACAGTCAAAGATGGCCTCAAGATATATAATGATAAAGTATACCCAACAAGTGGAGTGAATCAGATGTGGATTCTCAAAAACTCCAAAGACTTATTAGAATACCTATCTTCAACTGAACGTAACCACTGCAACAGTTTCAAAATATTTGACTTTTCTTCTCTCTAAACTAATCTTCCACACGATAAGCTAAAGTCAGTACTCATGGATTTAATACATCAGTCTTTCTGTACTAAAAGGGTGAAAGAAGATATTCATATTTAGTGATAGGGAAAGTTGGGACCTACTTTGTTAAACATCACACTGTTCACACAAAAAGTATACAGAGGAGAATGTAATTGCAATGCTGGAATTCTTTATTGATAACATATTTGTAGAATTTGGAGGACAAGTTTTCCAGGAGACAATATGGATACCTATGGGGACTAATTGTGCGCCATTTTAAGCAAATTTGTTTCTTCATTTGTAAGAAGCCAGGTTCATACAAGGGCTGGTTCAGAAAAAAAGACAATAAGCTAGCCAAATCCTTTAATTTCAGTTTCCGTTATATAGATGATATTCTTTCATTGAACAATCCTCAATTTAAGGATAACCTTCATCTAATATACCCAAATGAACTCGAAATTAAAGAGACCACNTCACTACAGAAGTTTTACGGTCGTCACCACGATTTGACAGACCATTACAATGTTTCTGTTTCACAAATGAGAACAGATATCTTTGGGTAGATCCAGAGTTTGTTACCGGACTGACTAAAACCGACTGTGACAAAACTGGACTTTTCACTGGCAGTGTGACAGGTGCCACGCGTGATGATACCTCAGTTTTTATAGGGGTTCACATCGCTAGTGCTAATTTTGTAGCGTTCTTGTTCACTTTATTTATTTGTTTTGTCTTTGTCATTCTGTCTCAATTCGTGTTGCTGTGAATTGCCGTGATTTTGGATTAATGATTTAAGAATTTCCCCTTTCCTCGTTCCTCCTTCGGTATTCGTTTGCCGATGTATTGGTAGGATTGGTTCATTAATTGTGCCGACTTATAACAAAATCTCATAGAGACAGCAAAGTCCTTACTAATGGCAGGGGATTAGATGGTTTGATTTCGAATTGGCATTCGACCCGTAATCTGACAGAGGGACCAAAGCTGGTGACCACGGGATGGAACGCTACGAAGTGGCATGTGCTGGCAGCAAGCATGCAAGCTAGGATAAAACTATAAAAGAAAGTCAAGTCTAGTAGGTCTGACGGAGGTTTTCGATATTGATAAACATCGGTCTAATGACTCAATCATGTCGTCACTTGAGGGTTGATACACCACTAACTAGGGCTGATCCACCATAAGTCTTTCTTGTATCTCTGTAGATTGACCGAAAAGATAACCGTTTGGGCTTATTGCAGGTCAGATTGCTATATCCAAGAATTAAAACCTGATTATCTCCGTTGAAGTCCTAGAGGCGATAGGTGGTTGAATGCGTATTAAAAGCTTGGGAGATGGGGAAATCTTCCTAGGTCCAGCACAGTATCCATTTTTGAATGCGCCCCTTTGCTTGGTGATCCGGGCGATATCGCCAACATCGAATCGCTGCGGCTTCATTGTTGGGAGATCCGTAAAGGTTCCAGATGACCTAGGCCTCGTGCTGTTTCTGACTGGCGGCGGTGAAAGTCATCTTGATTCGTTGATTCATGATGGCATAAAACTGGCGGACGAGATCGTTCAAGACAGGGATCTGAGTGCCCGTAAATGTGGGGAGGATTACTCAAACATTATCTTCTTCATGGTACTACTCCAGCTTTCAACCACACTCGACTTCTCTTCCTTTTCGGTGGAGTAGAATTCGATGTCGCGGTCTCGGAGCATATCCATCATCTCACGATTGTAAATTGCTATGCAAATATCGGTCCAGAGCTTCTCGGGCTTACGATCCTTGAAGACTGTCAGAAAGGCATCTGGCAAGTGGCACCTTTCTTATCCTTGAGTGGCAGTAGCCAGTCATACTTTTACCACCTAAGCTGTATGTTAACAGAATTAAGTCCAAACTGAAAGAACTTGGTGAGAAATATGTGTTTGCACCTGTCGACAAAGCTTCAAACAACGTTGCCATCATCTGAAAAAAATACTATATCGATGTCCAAAAAAAAAAACGAATTGGCAAAGTCTAGCACTTTTGAACGTACAAATTATGACGAGAAAACGCTCACCACACAACATTACAAGGATACAGAAACACTCAAAGTTCCACCTAAAGATAACACCCTACCTACTATGTACTGGATTCCTAAACTTCACAAAAATCCCTACAAACATCGTTTCATTTCGGCTTCAAGTAATTGTTCTACCACAAATTTGTCCATCAATATAACCAGTGCACTCACTTGTATAAAGGAGTTAGTCAAAAACTATTGTGAGAAAACATATCAAAACTCTGGTGTAAATTACTTTTGGAGTGTAAAAAATTCTATTGAAGTTTTAGATAAATTACAATCTATAGATAGACCAGTTTCATCTATTGACAGTTATGATTTTTCCTCACTTTATACAACCCTTCCGCATAATTTAATTAAATCTAAATTGGGTGAACTTATTAAATGGTCTTTTAAATTTTCGGGTCTTCAGTTTATTTGCTGCAACAAAACGCAAGGATTCTTCTCCAATATCTCTTACAACAATTATTGCTCCTGGACATGTGATGATATGATTAAGGCACTGAATCTCTTGCTAGACAACATTTATGTTCGTTTCGGCACCATTGTTTATCATCAGGTCATTGGAATCCCCATGGGTACTAATTGTGCACCTCTCATTGCAGACCTTTTTCTGTTCTGTTACGAACGGGAATTCATGAAAAAACTACAAAATGGAACTGTACCAAATAGTGATAAACTTATTTCTATTTTCAATGATAATAGCAGGTATATTGACGATATCCTTACTATTGACAATCCCCAGTTTTTGGCTTATGTTGACACCATTTAC